>JAKTUN010000016.1:0-54357 GCA_030556725.1 Metschnikowia viticola | reverse complement strand
GCTCTCGCTGCTATCCAAAACTTTAGTCACTGTGCGTGGATTCACTGCTTTTTGTTTTTGCGCCTCTCGCTTACCTATAAATTTTCAGAAGCCTATTGAGAAGCCTATTGAGAAGCCTATTGAGAAGCCTCTTGAGAAGCCCTTCACTGCGAGTCACCCGCACAATATTCTAATTACTCAGTCGAGTATGTAAAAAAAATGGCTTCAGACAGGCCCGAAAATGTACAAGGTTTTGGCGCTTTCGATGATATTCCCAATTTTATTTCCAGGAGAACATATTCTTATATAGAGGTTTATCTGGAATCATTGACTAGATTTAGAAATGGACTAGTAAATTATCTAGATTCTGGCAGTTATATGAGAACATAGCTCGAAAAAAAAGGCCAAAGATTATAAGTGACTTCTTCTGGGCAGCACTGTTTTCGGCCAACACTGGTGAACAGAATAGCCCATATCTACGTGCGGCTGTGTGTCACGTGACGTGCGGCCCAGCGCTATCAGCGGCGCCAGCGCCGCGAGCGGGCACCCGCGCCAGGCTCTGAGGTCACGTGACCCGGCGCTGGTTTTTCGTCGAGGCGTCAACGAAATTCCACGTTTTGCACTATCTTTAACCCCCACATTGCATAACAAATGAGTGGATGTATGTGAATTCGAGACGCCTGCGAGTTCAAAGAAGTGTTAGAGATACAAAGCCCCAAAAAAACCAAACCTCTGCGCCCGCCCATGGGTGCGTGGCCTCAGCTTTCTGGAGCCCTACGATAAGTCTCATTAACCGCCAAAGACAGAGTCTAGGCCATGGGAAAACCACCACTTCCCCTTTCTATCGCGCTCAAATCTTCGCCAATGCAATCAATACACCCTAAGTGTACTCCCTGCCCCTTTTCCCCCCGAATTCCAGCGTATTTTCCCCCTTTTTCCAGCGCTTAAGCCCCCCTTTTCCCGCCCTTATACTAACCCGTACAGTCCGTCTTCTTGACTTGGTCAAGGCCGTGTCGCCGGTCGTCCCGGAGGTCAATTCCCCCGTCGAGAAGGTCAGTCTCGACGAGAAAGTCGTGTTCACCATCGCCAGCGGCTTGGTCTTCGTGCTTTCGCAGATCCCCGTCTTTGGGCTCGTCAAAGACGCGCCGTTGAAAATGGCAGACCCGTTTTTCTCCTTGCGCCCGCTCTTCGCCATGGAGCAGGGCCTGCTTTTGGAGTTGGGCGTGTTGCCCGTGCTCACGGCCGCGTTTGTGTGGCAAATAGCCGCCGGCCTCAGGCTCGTCAATGTGAACTTCAACTACGGGGCGGACCGTGAGTTGTTTCAGCTGGCGCAAAAGATCACCAGCATCCTTCTTGGCGCCGTCTTTGTGGCGGCGTTGCTTGCCTCGGGCTACTACGCGCCCGTGGTACGTGGCGCTGCCCACGAGACCAGTTCTCTCGGCGCGTACGCGTTGATCTTCACCCAGGTGGCCGGGTGGAATGTAGTGTTGACGTTATTGGTGGAGGTCATCGACAAGGGCTACGGGTTTGGCTCGGGCGCCTTGTGCTTCGTCGCCTTGAACGCCGCCACGAGTCTCGTGCGTGACGTCGTGGGCTTGGAGCTTGTTTCCGCCACCCCAGACGGGGTCCCACAGACCTACGGAGTGGTGACCTACTTGGGCCGGAGCTTGCTCACCATGGACTTGGCCACGGTCAAGACGGCGTTGGCGGGGATCTTCACCCGGTCCGGGTTCCCCAGCATCGGCATGGTGCTCGTTGCGGTATCCACGGGGCTCGCTGTGATTGTGTTGCAGAACTACCGCTTGGAGTTGCCTATTCGGTCGAACCGCGCCCGGGGCACCGCCAACATCTACCCGGTCCGCTTGTTGTACACGGGGGCGTTGCCCGTGGTGTTTGCCTTCACGGCCGTGGCGAATGTGCAGGTCGGGCTCCACTTTGTGGCGTCTGCCGTGGCTCCGTACTACCCCTTTGTGGCGTCGCTTCTTGAGTCCCGTGACGAGTCCGGCAGGCTTGTTTCCGGCGTGGCCTTCTACTTCAGTAGCCCTGCGTCGTTGACCGCGTCGCTCTTGCTGCCCATCCGCGCCGTGGTGTACACCGGCTCGATTGTGGTGTTGGCGTCGGCTTTTGCCGTGTTCTGGGCCGAGATCTCGGGCTCGGCGCCCAGGGACATTGCGAAGCAGTTCAAGGACCAGGCGATTGTCATTTCCGGCAAGAGAGACGTGTCTGTGACGAGGGAGTTGTCGAAGATTGTTCCTGTGGCGGCTGTCACCGGTGCCGTCTCGTTGTCTGCGTTGGCTTTGGCCGGTGAGTTGGTGGGAGCCTCAGGGAAAACCGTCTCTGTGACCGTGGGCATTGCATCTGCATTCGCGGTCTTGGAGGACTTCATGGTGGATCTTCAACAGGACGGCGGCTCCTCGCAGTTGATGGGCTCCATGGCCGGCCTCAGATAGGCAAGAGGTGAGCTCTTTATCAAGGTACTTTGTGAATGAAGTATATTCTACGGAGACATGGAAACATTGAGTATTTCAATGGAAACATTGAGTGCTTCAAATGACTGGAGGCGACTCTCTGTATATATATAAACCAGCGTATTTAATATGACCGTCTAGGTTAGTGGACCAGCCCGGATGGAGAATTATTCGATCGGTGAAACCACTTGAGCATAGAAACAAACAAATACACAATTCATGTGGTATTAGACAGTTGTATGAATGTACGTCTCGTATACGTAATTGCACATGAGGGTGTCTTTGCATGAACAGTGGTGTCTGTTGTCGCTTCTTTATCATGAATATGAAGTCTCAAATCTACAATAGACTATATGGCAAAGACTTTTATGAACATCTTCCTGTCGTTGGAAGGCGGAAGAGTTCATCTAAAATGAAACAATAATTCACAAGCGTACGAATACATTCTCTACCAGTCTATAATATTGAGAGATTCGAATGGTTCAGAAAAAGACATCTCGGTGAGTCAAGTATCAATCTACGATGTCTTCTGGTCAAGCACCTCGAATAAGGATCGTCGTCTGAAAGCCTAGAACATTACTACCTAGATAAAGCTTGACTAGCTAAATAAGCCAGATTCGTGAGCTACACTCTAGGCCAGTTTGTCCGATACTTATCACTCGGCGCTCTTGTAATTAGTAATGATCTGTCTTTTTTGCCCTCTGCTTCTTCCATTCTTTATTCTATTTTTATTCTGTTTTCATTCTATTCTTCTCCTTTTCTTTTCCTTATACTTTTCTCTTCGTTTTCTTTCTTTTTTATCACGACCCAAACAAAATTTGTCCGAACTATGCTCTAAATAGGTCATACAAATAGAGTAGGAATTCATCAGCCCGTAGCTGCCAAACCACAGTCTGCAAGTTTCTTGTCGTTCTTATAAGCTTTAAATGTTCAAGACCAAAACGGCAGGCTCAAAGGGTCAGGTGAACTCCCAAGGCTGAGTCGTAAGAGATTACTTAAAAAAAAAAAAATTAATATAACAAAAAGCGTTCTGGAAGTTGAAATCCATGCTTGCACGTGTTTCTGAAGCCTTGTATCGAGACCTTCTAGTCGGACCCCAAAGTAGCAACAGACCTTTTGGATCCCATCATATGATATTTTCCATTTGCAACAGTCGAACAGGGAACAATATACTATTAGCATTATCTGATTTAATCACCGTATATATCGTATGTTACATACCGTTGTAATATCGATTATAGAAGTTTACACACCGATCCATCACTACATCTATTTTTGACATAAACTTATCATATCTCCGTTCTTTTTTTTAATTTTTTAAGATTTGGCAATTTTCATGTACCTCATTGTTTTCGAATTTTTTTTCTTTACAGTATTCAGTTTTAGTTGCGAAAATACTGTTTCAAAGTGTTTTTGAATCTACCATCACACAAAGATATTCCAAGATAAGTATATAGGACTGAAGAAAGTAAGTCGTTGAGCGATCTGTTCCAAGAATTTCTTTACATTTTCATATTTGTTTTTATTGGCAAACGGCCAAGTGAAGTACGTCGCCGAAATAATGTTCCAGAGTACGACAAACACTTTTTGAAAAATGTATGTCATCATCACTTTTAAAAGGTGAAGCCCGGGAACGAAAAGCTCCCATATGTTTCAAAGTATCAAATATCATGTCTCATATTTCGGTCGTCTCCAATGCCGCACCCCACTACGAAAACGACCTTATCTGATAAGCCAAGAGTGCGAAGCAAGAAAAAAAGCCAGAGCTCAGACAATCATACCGAATGTTATAATTTACACAGCCAACGCAAATCGTTACTTTGAGCTGGACTCCAACACAGCAATAATCGGGTCCGCCTCTTCTGTCCCCCTTTGAAAATCTGCTTTCGTTTAAAGAAACCAAGAGAAGGGAAAGACAAAAAAAAGGATTGACAGTCATTCCAAGCAAGATTAATAATTGTTTCTGTTCTGACGGGTCTATACTCTGCTTTTCAATAATAATACCTGAGTGCTCTCACTTTTCACTCAAAATCTTACACCCCAACCCACACTTCATCCCACACTTCATCCCACACTTCGTCTTACCCTTCATCTTACACCTCAATCCTACTGCTGGCCACAAATTAAAGTCCTCCGATAGCTCCCAAAAGTCCTCTCTTAAAGTCCACTATTCTCAATATGCCCTCTCTCAAACTCGTCCTACTAGGGGACCTGTCGGTCGGCAAAAGCTCGCTTGTTAATAGGTTTGCCATGGACTCCTTCAACCCACATCTGCCCAACACTATCGGCGCCGCATTCATCTCGAAAGTGCACGGCTCAAATGACCGGAAAGTGAAGTTTGAAGTATGGGACACCGCGGGCCAGGAACGATATAAGTCTCTTACACCCATGTACTATCGAAACGCCAAGGTGGCGCTTTTATGTTTTGATCTCTCAAATGTCGAGCAATCGTTTGAAAGGGCCCAGTATTGGAACGAGCAACTTGCAGTCCTGGGGCCCGCAGACATAGATATCATTGTGGTGGGCACGAAAATGGACTTGGTAAACGCGGATATGGCCGATCTGGGGGGTGCAGAATTGGCACGGGTGGAAAAATACTGTTCGGAGAAAAACCTACGTTTTGTGAAGACTAGCGCAAAGCTGGGCGAAGGAGTAGCAAGCCTTTTTGACTCTATTGTGGACTCATTAGACGAAGAGTTTTTCCAGCAGCAAGACCAGGAGACACTCGAATCAGGTCAGGGCCAGGAACACTTGGTTTTGGGTCTGAGGGCCCGTAGTTCACGATGTTGCTGAGTGATGAGATGTGAATGGTTATTTGGTAAGATAGTAATCTGGTGAGATAGTAATCTGGTGAGATAGTAATCTAGTGAGATAGTTATCTAGTGAGATAGTAATCTGGTGAGATATAGTTTTCGAGTGAGAAGGTTGTGCACTGAGATAGAACAGTGGTAGGTTCAGATGCGGAGAATATCTTCCTTGATCGTTTTTTTTACCAAGGGCAAATATCTTTGAAAGACCAGTCCGCTGAATGTTAAAGCCAGGAGCATGAATGATAAGTTGTGATTATAGCACACTCATTTAGAGACGAGCCCTTGAGATAATTTTTATTGAGGGCAGGCGTCACTCTGCTGTCTCAATCAGAGGCAAATTCTCAGTATAAATCCAAGAGAATAGCCTGATTCATCCAAGAAACTTTGCAATGAAGAACTTTTCCTTCTCATTAATGTAAGAGAGAATCAAAGTTGAGATGTTCCAGGAGACTTCTCACAAGATGGACCTCGGGAGAACACCCCCTTGTCTCTTTTACCGGATCTGGATCCCACTAATAGCTGTCAGGTTGTATTAATTGATCCCATTATGCCATGCTCAAGTATTCTCTCATTGTTCCATGAAGCTAATTCTGCCAAAATTTTGAACCTCTTGTGGGTTTCCATGTATCCTCGCACTGTTGGACGGCACCGCCCTAAACTTGTAATTTTCTTCGTTTGAAAAGTATTCTCGAAGGCGGTGGGATATTTCGAAAACGTACCCGTAACTTTGGCACTATTTCCAGGACGATCGATCACACATGTCGTCTTTCGTGTATTCTATAATCGATCAGAGATGAAACTCTTGATCTTTCTACTGAGCCCAACGCCTGTTTTGCCAACTTGAATAGCACCGTCACCAACCTCACGCCAACACGGTTTTGCTCTATTTACAGATGTTTTGGCGCCAGGTAAACCTGCATTTGACCCAGCAGGTTTCCGGCTTCATCATTTTGTTCAATTTCCGCTAAACCACAATTGAATGATGCACCAGCAGTCGCGACAAAGAAGGTTCATTTTCAATCGGGACGACAAATATCTCACACGCATCAATCACGCACCTACTCTACCTCGAGTCCTTTCAGTTTCCAGTACTCCCTCTTGATGTCTTTTTCCAAGTTTGCCTTTGGCTTTTCTTTCGCATCCTCATCATCCTCAGAATCGTCATTCAAACTCATGAAATCAGCAGCGCTCTGGTTGTGTCGCGTGCCAGAAATTGCACCAGAATCGAGTGTATTTTTCACCGAGCCATTGGGCGCAATAGGCCTGGCGCCATTGGAATCCTTAGAGACATTGGAATCCTTAGAGACATTGGAATCCTTAGATCCATTGGAAATTTTCTCGTTTTTGTAATCTTTCTTGCTCGTTGACACTTTATTGGATTGTGCTGGTTTCGTTGTGTCGTCAACAGAAATAAAAGTATCACCGTCGCTCTCGGCAGTCATGTCTGAAAAATAGTACTTGTCGTTACCCTCGGCACCGTCGCTCTCGTCATCAGAGCTTTCGTGGTTTATTAGCGCGGAGTTGACCACCTTGTCACGGTCATCGTTGAAATCACGAGACTTTCCTTTATATGTGATGATATCGCCAAGTATCAGCTGGCCTATTCTGTTCTTATAGGACGCGGAGTTGAGCTCGTAACACTTCGCCGTGAGAAGCTGGTAAGCGCCGCCAAAGGCCTTTTTCAAGTCTCGTAAATTGTAGGACGACCTCGTGATGTTGTTGTCTGGGTCTGACGGATCTTGGATGACGATAGTAAACGGACTACGCCCTGTGCTAAGCATTGGATACCGATACTTCCGCAAATACTTGGGCGAGTCATCTTTAGGGTCGATTGCAATGATGAGGTTGTCGTAGGAGAAATTGCGCCCGTACAACTCGAAAAACTCGATTAGCAATGTGCCCAAGTTCTCCTTTGCGGCCAAGTTCCCAGATGCAATACGTGGATGCAACTTCAAAAAGTGATACACCATGATGATCGTCGCATACCCTCCAAGCCCGCCCACATGCACGTTGTTCAACATACGAGACCTGAGAAACTGCTTGACAATAAGCACGAGTTCTCGGAGCCCTGGGTTTGTATCGAGCCAGCGCCTGATGCGCCGGGCCGCGTCGATTCCGTTTGTTCTCTCAAAGGACACATCCACGTGGATGTTGTATTTGGGATCCACAAACTTGATGATCGGCACTTTCGCCAGAGCAATGACCTCGATGTTTTTCGCTAGTTTGTGTGTACGCAAGTACGAGGAAAGCTGGTACAAACGCAGCCGCTGCTCGTAGTCGCCTGTGGTCGAAACAACCACCATATCGATATCCGAGCCGGGCAAATATAGGTCGGTGGCGCACGAGCCAAACACGTGAGCTTGCGTCTCGGGCCAGAAACTCGCGATATGCGACTTGAGGCTGGAAATGACTGTGTTGCGCACGACAATCTCCTCTTTTGACGGCGAGATGTAGTTCACAAAGTCCTTGATTTCAAGTGTGAGCCAGTCGGCGATTTCCTTTTGTGTCAGGTGGTTCTGGCCCTTGACCCATGGGAACGCCAGACTATCGTCTCCCTGAACGTTTGTATGCGGACTAGATTTCCCTTTTTTCGCGGGCTTGGCCTCTTTCTCCTCATCGCTATCATTCTCTTCCTCAGAGGAGGACCCAAAGCCAATGAAATCGTTGTTTTGGGCGACCTCATTGCCGGATTCAACGGTCTTTTGTCTTTTTCTGGGTGGCTCTTGCTTTTCCTCGGCATTGGCTTCATCTACATCTTCGGGATCCGATTCCACGTGTACCACATTGTCTTCGTCGTCGTCACCTGACGAGTCCACTAATATCACGTCACTTTGAAATGGCGATTCGTTTTTGTAAGGCGGACTTATAGACGCGCCCTTCGCTTGTCGTTTGGATTTAGTCCCCAGGGCTGGGTTCGTGCTCGCAGCAGGAGACTTCCGCTTTCTCTTGTTTTTATTTTTGGTCACGGCCACGGGCTGAGCCGGCGTGTTTTGCGGGGCCATGATGAAACTTCACTGATTTTTAACTGAAGAGACAGGCTCTCATATTTTGAACCTCTCATCTCTGTCGCGCCGCACCCGTGCACCGGTGCACTTAATGAGGTGCACTTGATGATAAGTGGTCGGGCAGAATTCGCATCACGTGAGATGGATAAGTCGGCTTGTATCATAAAGAAAAAGATAGACCAGAAGGTTGGAACTCATAAACAAATGATCATTCGACTTTTCTTTTCTTGTCCAGCCTATGTTTTTTGTGTCTTCTTGATCTTTTTTTGTTCTAGTCGAATCAATAAGCTTGCTCCTTTTCTGTGAGGTCTTCTGTGAAGTGAGGCTCGTTCAAGCTAAGCGGATCTTTTGAGGTCGGTTTCATTGAGAACGAAGACTGAGAAGTTTCTGTGGGCTTTTGCCTAGACCAAATAACCAAAGTCAAAAAAAAGAAGAAGAACACTTGATAACTTTGCTTCTCGAAATGCTATGCTTACCATCGCTGAAGATCCACGCTCCCGATTTTGGCCAATCACACCTGATGCACTTTCGATGAAAGGTTTTTTCATTATGGCTTTCTTTTTCATAGGACCGTTGGATTTCACACTGCCAAGTATGGTGGGTCCGTTTGGGTGCGAAAATTGGAATCATTTTGACAAGCTCACTGCGATCCTGTTCTAAGCGTAGTCTCATCAACTGTACTGTTTAATCATATTTTCTTTTGAGCTCTAGGATTTCCTCTTCTCTTGCTTTTTTTTTTTTTTTTTTTTTTCTCATTTGTTGCTTAGGTCGTTCTCTCTTTTAATACCATACCCCAGGATGCAAGTAGCCTCATGTCAACTTTGGCGCTTTTGATCCGATTGCTTTGCTGGAAAAGACCAAGACTAAAAACAAAGGGGCCAATAGCAGTGGGCTCAAACGACCATTCTTTGACAATTTCGTAAACTCTTGCCAACTACCCAAATGCTATTAATTGAAACTGAGCAAAATTCACCATTGACTCACTTTGACTTATTCTCCCGATTTGATGCATTGAGAGTCGCAGCAGAGCATTTTCATGTAGAAAACAAGTTTTATGCCGAAGACCCCGAATCCTCTTGTTATGCTGATATATTGATCCACACCTTCCTCGAGTGGGTTTTGAATACTTTCTTAATGTAGCGTTTCGACTTACCAAAAGTAAAATTATATCGTCCATTGCCGAGGAGTATACCAGTTGGGATGCTTGAGCTCCAGTCCCATGATAGACATCACGAAAAGTAAGGATTAAATTCTTTGATAGTGTTCGCTCTCAGATCGATTAAACAACTTTCATGCACCGGCGCGTGGTTAGCTGAATGTCATGCCCGCCACTGTAAAAACTGATATTTATTGAGCAGCGCCACGGGCCAATAGTTTTTTCGCCCAGTTTTGTGCAAATCATGAATCCTTCCTTATTAGCTTTCTGGTGGCTTGCCGCCATTCTTGTTTCTGCAGGCTATGCGCCGAGTCCCATGCCATGTCCCCTGAACAACACCATGATTCGAGCTGCCGACTCAATGTCGCCTCAAGAGTCGGCTTGGCTCAGAGCCCGTAACGTCAAAACAGAGGAAGCCATCCAAGAGTTCCTCAATCGTGTGGGTGTGCCTTATCCATCAGAAATACGTCTTGACTCGCAAAATCAGTCTCGCCCCATCAAAATTGCGCTTGCCTTTTCCGGAGGTGGGATCCGGGCACTTTATACGGGGGCTGGTGAGATTGCGGCCCTTGATAACCGGACCACACTCGCCACCGAACGTGCTCTTGGCGGCGTGTTGCAATCTTCCTCGTATATTGCAGGCTTGTCCGGGGGTGCGTGGCTTGTTGCGTCGCTCACCTACCACAACTGGCCCACTGCCGAGGAAGTTGTTTTGGAGGACCCATACAAGATTTGGGACTATACGACATGGAACGTTTTTCTCAACACATCCAACCCAATGGACTTCATGTACAATTTTGCAGCCAACAATTACGAGGAGAGTCTTGCGCGGATCCCGTGGTGGAACGCGCCCATGGGCAAGGGAATCAAGGAAGATTTGCAGCTGAAGAAAGAAGCTGGGTTTCCTGTTTCACTGACAGACGCGTGGGGCCGTCTTCTTGCACATTCTTTATTTCGAATGGGAGACGACAACTGGCTTGAGTCGGCCACATGGTCTGGAATCCGGGAGATTCCCGCATTTGCCAATCAGGATATGCCGTTTCCCATCGTCACTGCTTTAGCCAGGCGTGCCAACTCCGTGAAGTACGATCTCAACTCGCCAATCATCGAGTTCAACCCGTACGAAATGGGCTCTTTTGATACTTCGATCAACACGTTCCACGATACGATGTACTTGGGCACTATGGTATCCAACGGAGTGCCCCAGGGGAAATGTCATATGGGGTTCGATAATGCAGCCTTTGTTGTGGGAACTTCTTCGTCGTTGTTCAACCAGTTTCTCAACACCCTCGCTTGCCCCAAATGCAACCAGCTCAACAAAGTCGTGAAGTTCTTTGTCCGGAGGTTTTTGAAATTCATGTCTAGACATCTCCTCGATGTCGCATGGTATCATCCGAACCCCTTTTATGCATCGCAACACGCTGGCTCTCTGCTGATAACGAAAAGCGACACGTTGTACTTGATGGACGGAGGCTTGGCAGGAGAGATTATCCCACTCTCGACGCTTGCCGTGAAAGAACGAGAATTGGACCTCGTGTTCTCTTTTGATAATGATGGTCCGGAATGGCCAGATGGCTCTTCCTTGATCAATACTTATCAGCGCCAGTTCACACACGAGGGCTCTTCCACGGTCTGCCCGTATGTACCCGGACAATCTACGTTTTTGCACTTCAATTTGACCGCAAAACCGACTTTTTTCGGATGTAACGCAAGCAATTTGACTGCCTTGGCAAAAGACGGCGTGGTTCCTCCTTTGGTGATCTATATGGCCAACCGCCCATATGAGTTCTATTCCAATACCTCAACGTATAAGATCACGTACACAGACAACCAGAAGAAAGGAATGGTTGTGAATGGATTCAACATTGCCTCACAGAACAACATGACTGAGTTTGCAGCTCCGCCACCACCGCCACCATCTTCCCCGAAATCTGATCAGCCTTCTCCAAAACCACGCCCTAAACACAAAAGCGCAAAAGCTGGACTCAAAAAGCTTCTTTCAAAGGGAAACACTCAGGCTTTACATGACAACAGCACTACCCCTTTCCAGAACAGCACTTCTCCTTTCAGTAATGCCACCGGCCCGATTCTTGAGCACGAGAATTCACTTCATAACAGCTCCAGCCCTTTTCAAAACAGCACTGGTTCTTTTCAGAACAGTACCGCTCCACTCCACAAAAACACAGGCTCTGGAATTCCGGGTAACGACACCTCTGAAAACCCCGTTGATCAGTATAATAACAATCTCCGCAACAATACAGGCAACCAGGGGAATAATACAGGCAACCAGGGGAATAATACAAGCAACCAAGGGGGTAATGCTGCACCCAATTGGCAAACCTGTGTGGGCTGTGCCATGGTGCGTAGAGCTGAGGAGAGAAACAACGTGGCACAGACTGAACAGTGCCGCCAGTGTTTTGAGTACTACTGCTGGGACGGCCGTCTTCATGAAGACACTACTTATAAGCCTGCGGTGAACTTTACAGGCACCGGCCGTACCAACGAGCCCATGCAAATTGACAAGCACAACCACTATATTCATAGGCAGGGCATTATCAAGACTTTGGCAGGCAAGCTTGTGCCTTCTCTTGCGAACACAGCTCCCGCGTGGCTTCTATGACTGTTTTCAATTATGATTTGGAGCTATCCAAAGTCTTAGGAATGTTCAGAGTGTGAACCGACGGACAGTCATAGTAAAAGAGTCAAAACACTGGCGACTGTCCAGAAACTCACCATGTACATGCGATAGCCATTGCATAAGTTGTGCTCTCCAGCAAGTGAAATTGCGTTTCCAAGCTTGCAGAAAGCTATCCACAAATATTGGTCATGGCCTCCGAACTTCTCGAGCGTGGCCAAGTTCAAGACATATACGCACTTCACAATTGCAGTTTTTCTCAATATTGCTTCTCTCAATACCATTTTCCTCGTTTCCTTTCTAGTTTGTCGCGAACCGAAATTCGTGGCTTTCTCTTGATGCTTTTCAGATTTGACCAACTCAACAAGATCTATCGTTGTATCGCCTGCTTCTTCTTCTAAATTCTGCTCTTTCTCAGCTGAATTCAGTTCGCTGGGCGTTTGAGAAACTGATTGATTGCTCATTTCGACAATTGTAGCCTCGGACCGTGCCCGAGTTCGCTGCGGGATAAAGCTAGCCCACTTCATGGAGTGCAAGTAATCCTGTATCATCTCCGAAGACACCTCATCTGTGTTTGTCTCGCCCTTTATCATCAGGTACGCCAAAGCCCTGAAATCTTTCAGTGCCGGTGAATTTTCTCTTTCTAGTTCCATTGATTTGTCATCATACCACCTGTAAAATGTTTCTGCAGTTAGAGTTGAATGCCATTGGGCAATATCTTGTCGCACGGCCTCGGGGTTTCGGTAGTCTGAAATTTCACCAGCAAATGGTAATGTACCCGTGCACAAAAAACAGAGGATCATGCCTAGAGAGTAGATATCGCTACTGTAGTCGAATTGGTGGGAAAACCTTGGTTTCGAAGTAGGATTTTCCGAGCCGTCAAGAAGCCAGAGTTTTGGGTCTGTGAACTCCAAGGTGCCCGTGTTTCCTCTTCTCTCTCCATCCTCAAATAAAGAGGTTCTATTTTGCTTTTTGTATAGGAATTTCCCCTCGCCAAAGTCTGATACAAGCACTTTGGGAAGCTGTGCCACTACGCTGGCGAACTCCAGATCTGAGAAAATGGCCTGGGTCGGTGAAACAAAATCTGGATCATACCGGGTTTCCAAAAGGCAGTTGGACGGTTTGAGGTCGCGGTGGAGAATACCGTGTTTGTGCAAATACGCAACGGCATTGACGATATCGCTGAAAAACTTCCAGATTTCTATGTCGCAGAGCCACTGCTTGTGGTTTTCCAGCAGATGCTCACCCTTTCTGTCCCTTCGCCGAGCTCTCTCGGCATCCACTTTCTGCTTCATCGACATGTTTGCGTCTTTTGGAAAATGTGTCGTGACCAAGTGCTCAAGGTGTCCGCCGTCACAGTACTGCTGCAAGATGTAGACATAGGGCACATTTTCAGAGTACGCCGGCCCAGATCCTGGGTCTAAAATGTACGTTTTCAGGTCTCGTAGGTCGCCGTATTCCATCCACACGTGGTTGTACCGGATCAAGTTATGTTCTCCCGCGCCGGCAGCAGAGAGCTCGTACAAGATCAACACTTCATTGAGGACCTGGTCCAAAAACAGCATATGGTCACCAACATTGATTCTTTTCACGGCGAAAACGCCCAACTCGATGCCTTTGAGCACGTGGACAACTTTGTAGACCTGTGCATGAGCGCCGCTGCCTAGGACTTTAGGCGGAACTTTCTGGAAAAACCGTTCGAAGTAGCCCTGATTGAAAAGATCTGTGAATGGAGATTCAGCTTTTGTGTTCGACGGGACTGGGGCCTCGAGCGCCCGGCTTTTGTGTGCAAGCTCGGCGCCATACGGAAGCTCCGCAAGCAAGCGGAAATAGTCCCGATTGATGAACTGCGTAGTCGTAAAGTCAGGAGCCAAGAATGTAGAAATGTCTGAAAGACCTTTACTTCCATGTGACTCGCCGGCATACTTCTCGGAAAACTCCCTTCTGTCGGTATTTCTGTGGCTCTCCCGACCCCGGCGCAGCCTGAAATGTGCTTGGGGAACACCCCACTGGTGCAAATAGTCAGTTAGATTAGTTCCACATGAAGGGCAACAAGGCGGGTCTGAAACTGGCAGGAATTTGCGGCGTGGGCCACTTGGCGGGCCCAGAAGCAGCAGAAACAACCGCGCCGACTCCTCAGAGTCCCTGCCGTGGCTTCCGTAGAGTTCCACGCTATTGTCCAGATTGTTGTGGACGACCAAAACCTGACTGGTGGGATCATGGTAAACGATTTGGCCTGGGTCCAGGGCCCGATAGGGAACCACAGACATTTTGCAATTGGCCGGATTTTAGATGCGGAAAATAAGAGGTGTTGATTTTTAAGGATTGATGAAAGGTCTCAAATCGAGATGTATTTGTTTCGAGGGGTGTGGGGTGTGGGGTGTGTATTTTTTTTATTACTTTTAGAAGGATGAATGTCCTTTTGAGCAATATGCCAGTAGAGCGTAGATAGTAGGGCCATAGATCAGTGTCTGGCCCTAAAAGCACAGGTATTTGGGCCCGAGAGAGGATTTCGCGGGGTTTCCCCAGCTTTCGCCAGGCCCAAGTAGGGCCAACTGGAGAGACAGTTGGAACTTGGGAGGTGCGACGACTCCGTTGGTTACAGGGCCGCACCTTGCGAAAGACTGGGGTAATATATTCGTTGGACCAAATAAACACGGGCCGGAATATAAGGGCATTGGTGGTTGTGATTCCTTATGTTATTTTTATAATTGGTCTTTTGGTATAGCACTTTTGTGGTACAATTTGTTTTCTCATGGTCATTATTTCAATTGTCAATTTTTTTGACTTGTCATTCCTTTTGGTGTCTTTTTCCGGTGCTCACTTTGAATATAGCTGAAGGGCCTTGAACAGTTCGGTTCAGCACTCTCTCGAAATTCTCTCTAAATTCGCTCGAACTAATTCATTTATATATTTTAAATTGTGGTTTTCTACTCATTAATTCATTTTTATTCAAGGTACACAAAGTTGAAGATTTTTGCTACACTCTCTTCTCATGAAACTCTTGTCAGTATAGGTTCAGAGCCTTCTACATTTAACTGTGTCGGATCGTTGCAAACAACACGGACATTGGCAGATGATTGGAGCTTTTATGAACGAGACGAGGTCATGTTCATGATGCAGAATCAATACACACATGACAAGAGAGGGTTCGTGAAATCAACGAAAGGTGAATTGAAATCGAAGAGTCACGATGGCTCCCGCAACTTTATGGGTCACCGAATCACGGGAATAGCCATTCATCGATGATTTTAAATGATTATTGCTTGAATGAGTTGTGTCTGGAATAAAAAGAACAGATAATGGCGAGCCAATGCATCAACATTTTTGAGAAACACAGTAGCTATATTTTCAATTTTGGTGGAACCGTTCTAGAAGTATAAAGAGTCGCCTTCAGAATTTGTGCTCACTTATAGTTTTTATTTTGCGACTCTCGTTTCAACCCTGTGGATGTGCTCAGAAGTATCACGTCACGAAAGTCGGTAGCAAACATAAAGATTCGACCCAGATCGCTTGGGTCCTTTGCAAGTTTATACTTTTGAGCTTCTGGTTGTGTAAGACTTCTGTGCAACAATAGCCAAATACACTTATGTTATGCTTTCATTTTAACTCAGGTTCTCCTCGCGATCTGGCGATTCTGCTCTCAAGCAATTGGCTGCAAGATAAATCCCAAAGTCAGCCCTTGCTTCCGTTGAACCGATTGTGTGATTGTAGGGGCTATGTACGAATTTGAGTGCTCTTCTTGAGCGGGGTGAAATCACAGTCAAAGAAAGTTTTGATAAATTCATCCTCCACTTGAGAATCAAGATGCTTTTGTTGAAAGTCCCGGAAGAAAAGTATTTGAAAAACTCACAGTTAAGCACGACTTGACTTCAAGTAAACGAATCAAGGTCTTGCCCGCAATTGCAGAAGCGCTCTGGAGAATCTTTCGAGCGCTTCGTCCGTAAATCTTTCTTCTTCCTGAAGGCAAAACATGGATGAGCAAATTATACGGACGTAGAACTCAAGAGTCAAAGCCATAAATCAGACTCATTGTCATTAACTTACTGTAACTTGTACAAACAGCCACCGCTTCGGAAGATCAATCCTCATGAGCTAAAGCAAATTTGTAAACCCCGCTTCATGTCTTCTGTCCAAGTCCAGACCTTCGTATGCGAAGCAAGAACTCCATCATGTATGTCTCCAAGTCGTATCGTTCTTGCTGACCGAGACTTTCCAAGTCAGTGTCAGTGGTTGTATTGAAGATCCCTGTGCATGACGTAACCAAATTCCCGTAGTATGGTTTCAAACTCTCACTTGTTGAGTTTGCTACAACAGTCTCCAAAGCTGTCGTGGCAACAGCCCGCCCTCTCTGGTGTGGAGCTGCGGTTAGTTCCAGCAGCTCGTCGCTTGTGTTGTTGGCCGTGGATTGGACTTGGACTAAAGACTGGCTCTGGCTTTGATCCTGACTCGATAGCCGCTTTTCTTCAGAACTCGATACAATCTCTTGACCTCTTTTAGGCATTTCCGCATGGTCCTTTGCACTGTCCTCGGAATCACTCACCTGTTTCAAATCCCCCTTGGATTTGACAAAATATTGGAGGTCCCCTTGTGGCATACTTTCATTTACCCGACGCTTCTTATCAGCAAAATTAGTCTGTTCCGTTGCTTCATCTGAAAACTTTCGCTTTTTCTCCTGAGCTTTTGTCTTCACCACAGTGGAGTTTTCGAGACTAGTCTCCTTGACTCCAGTTTCGCGTAAGTCCTGGCCTGTTTGACTTTCGAGTTCTTGAAAGCTCTTGCCACTCTTTGTCTCCCTCTGGTTCGAGCTTAAGAGCGCTTCTGAACGTTTTTCATTTATTGAGTTACCGGGCTCCCGTGCTTTGATAACCTCATGTCGAGATGCATCATTAGAAATTTGATCACTCTCACCTTGACCTGATGCGGCTTGGTTCTCTTGGCTCTCATGAAGGTTTGCTTGCTCATCACCTTCACTCATCACAGAGTCTTCCAGGGAAGTTTGCGATATAGATTGAGACATTTGTGGCTCGCAAATTTTAGAGGATTGACTTCCAGAATTTTCAACTAATAATTCATTATCATCAGTTTGGTCAACTTTTTCGTCACCTCCATTCAATGGACATTCTTTTGTCTTATCCCAAGCAGCTTTTGTATTGGGTAGCATTGCCCAGCGATCACCCACTAAAGTTTTGATCTCCATTCGGTGCTCAAGAGCTGTAACCAAAATACTATCCAAAACGTTATAGTCACATTCGAAGTTTTTAACGTAATTCTCCCAAGCCTCTCTCAAGGATGATTCTCGGCAGGTGTCTGATTGAACCGCACGTACAACCTCAGATTTGAACCGAGATATCTCGTAGTCAAACTTGTTTGTGAGCAAGAACTCTGCCACGTGTGCAAACTCTTGCTCATTTTTAGATCTCTTTTCAATCAAGTTCATAGTCGTTTCCTTTAAGTGGTCTGAGGGTGCATTGTGCATCAAGGCAGCAAAGAAATTAAACACACTGACGTTCCACGTGGCGATTCCCACCTCCAAAACCATGACATCGAATTCCTCGGGCTTTAGAAGCACGAGCTGTTGAATGAGCTTTTTGGCAATCGCGCCAAAGTCTTCCTTAATGTCCCGAAACATTTCGCCAATCATCACCATCTCAGGTATAGTGAGCTTTCCGATTTTTTTGCCGTTCAAATTCTCACAAATAAACGAAGCAACATCATTTCTTTGAAGAGAAACGTTTATCTTGTTCAAGATAGCGAGAAATTTGACGTTCTTCTTTTCCCCAATCGTACTGTACCATAATCCAAGGATAGAGTGAGCTTGATCTTCCGCTAAGACAGGCAAGCCATGGGTCAAGATTGGCTCAATTACTGACTTCGTGTTATCTGTCATGGACAAAAGATTCCCCGCACCAAAAGTGTCATTAAGACTCAATATCACTCTATTCAAGTGCTCGTAAGATATCTTGGAGTGAGTGAGCATCGCTTCCAAGCAAAGCGGCAAGTTATCAAGTAGATCAAAGGTGGTGTTTGAAACTTGAACTTCTTTTTTGGTGACATGCTTGATTGCGTCTAGAAAGCAAATGAAAGTGTCGGTTTTCGCGTCAAAACTCAAGTGTTTCAGTTTAAAAACTAAGAACACAATAGGCAACACCTTGTCGAACCTTAGGTACATCCAGCGGGGATTCAAAGACCCGATTTCGTTATAGGCAATCGGGTCATTATGCAAACATCTGATTCCCGAGAACGATTTTTCCGAACTTGGCGAGGAGGGCTTGAAAAGCTTGCTAATCAAAGTGATGCCCAAGTGATGCATGTATGGGGTCGAGATCTCCTTTTTGAAGTAGAAGCTGAGCATTGCAGACTGAATAATTCTATCCCAAATTGTCTGGAAATACCTGGAATTGAGCTTCGGCTGATGACCCAAAAGATTATAAAGAATAGATAAAAAACATTTGTGAAACCCGTCCACCAATTCTCTTTTGGTGTCGAATGGAGATATGGACGAGAATGGATGCATTAAGAGCTTTGTTTTCTGGCGTAAGATTTCATCGGCTTTGCCTTTTAGTTTATTCCCCTGCCCCACAAGACCCTTTCCAGAAGAGTCAACAGGTAAAGATGTGTATAACCGCGGATCCTTGAGTTCATGGTTGCAGACAGTGTAAATGATTACTTTCCAGGAGTAGAGAGCCGTTTCTTTAGCAAGGACTGAGTGCTCTCTGAAACACAATCGTTGAACCAGAAGCCAGACGTCAAAATGTTTCCAATTCTGGATCCCTGTCTCAGTTTTGCCAAGAATTAAAGTCACGCCCACCCATATATCCATGGCAAACTTATAGAATCCTTCGCGGACCAACGTAGTCAAGCTGTCAACCACGTAGTCTAGGGCCAACACATCCGATTCACCAGAAGACTGAAGGTCGTCGGAGGCCCAAAAGCTCTGGCCGAGTGAGAGAGGGCTTTCAAGGAATTTGCGCGTGTAGACACCAATGTCGTTATTGTCAAGAAAATTGCGTGCAGCCTCGAGAAGAACGGTGATTCCCGTGCCGACGACTTTTGAGTAGAGCCCGAATTTTAAGTCGCAGAGATTGAGGAGCAAGCCCGGAAACCAGTGCTGGAAGTGTTTCGCCAGTATAGCGGGAAAGTTGTTAATAATGTTTCGCAACGCTATAAACTTCTCGTTGATCAAAGAAGTGCTCAAGTAGTTGTTCATGTTCAAAATGGCAAATAACATTTTCTCCAGGAGCGGATTGGGATTGTTCTCAAACATAAGCTTTTTTTTCTTAGCGGGAAACGGACAGTCCTTGATGATGCTCAAATATGGAGACACCAACAGTTTCGAAAGCGTGGGCCTCACAATCACATCACAGGCGCGATTGTAGAACCACTTGATGTCCAGGGCAGGGACCAAGCTATTGATCAGCGGCACATTCAAGAAAAACGACATGAGCTTGACTGCCTGTGTGAGAGCACGAGACTGGAACGGGTTACTGCGCCCAGGAGAAAGCGACGGGGTCCCATTTTCGCTTTGTCTTTCAGTTTCTCCCTGACTCCCACTCTCACACTTGACATACAAGTTTTCCTCGATTCTTTCGATGTCTCTTTTCGCGTAGTGGCACAAGGTCTTGATGTATGAAGAAGTCGCTCGCGGTGTATACCCTGTGTTTTTCTCGACTGAAGCTAGCCATGCCGAGTGTTCTCCACACACCAAATCGGCAAGCACGCTACTTTCGTTTGACCTGCAAACGAGATTGAGAGTCGCATAAACCTCGAACTTCTTATCGAAATTCTCGTCCTTCAACACGTCTATACACCCGTCCACAAGCTGAGGCAAATCAGAGGATTTTGGCTCGAGCTGGATGATGGTGCCTGGCTGCCAAAAGAGCGGGTTACTGGGTGAATGGTTTTCGGCCGCAAACTGGTGCAGAAGAGAATGGCTGGTTTTCACCCATATCCGTGAGTTGTTTGGGTCCAAGGGAGAAGAGACTTCCGGGCACGCAGATGGCTTCAAAATTGATCTTCGAGGAGTCGTCTTCAGGCCGTTTTCTGAGTATCGCGGCGAGATCGGCGAGCTGGGGTCTTCAAAGGCCAAATCGTCGGAAAACGCCACGGATTTGGCTTTCTTGGTCGGCAGAGACAGTAACTGGACGTTGAGAGAGAGTTTCTGGAGCGCTTGGTTTCTTGCGGGCCGCTCAAAGTGATCGGCTTTTTTGATCGGAGACAGGTTCAAGTCCACTGAAGATTCTCGTCTTTTTTGCGGCAGAAGTCTGGTCATGTTGAGGTCTAAGACTGGATTTGGAGCCTGGATTATTAGACCATCATTGGGTAAGGGCTCGGGTTCTTGTGTCGAGGTCGAAAAGACATCATGAGAGTTGGTCTCAGCTTCAGAACTCGAGCTTGCAACCGTAGTCACGGTGTCAGACAAACTGACTCTTGAATCTTCGTCGTGCTTTTCGTTTCCATGTTCGTCTCCATTTTCGAGCCGACTTGAGCCACGGCCTTTACTTTTCTTCGCCTTCAGCTTCGACTTCACACGCTTGAGCGGCGACTCCTCGTCACTATGATTGCTTGCCATGGCTTCGTCGCCCGTCAAGTCTATCATCGGCGAGCTCGAGCGAAGAGAGGCCCTTTTTGACCTTTTTGTGCGTTTCCGGGGCGTTCCTGGGGTTTTCTGTGCCATTTGAGACGCTCTAATTATTGCCAGACGCGTTCTGGGCTTGTTTTGAGTCTTTATGGGCGTCAAAGTGCCATTTCTAGGCGATTTCCGTGTGCTTCTAGTGCTTCCAGTTGACGCCGAAAACTGGTCCAGTTCAGACGAGGCTAGTGACGTCATAATTGGGTGGACTACACTACTTTTTTAACAAAGTTGGCTTCTTTGCTATACACGCAGATCGGACCGCTTTTTATGGCTTGATTATTTGTCTGTTTGGGTGTGTGTTGTTGTCCGAAAACTGGAAGATATGGTGATTCGAAAGGCTTAGTGTAAGGCGAAGCGCGTCTACAAGAAAGGGCGATGCTCTGATCGAAACGCGTGGCCCTGGCCCCATGAGATTTATGGCTACTGGCCCAATGAATTATGACCTCTTAGGGGACACCAATTTACGTCAATTGACAGAAAATTGGATTGAAAAAAGTAGCGTTGTATAAATTAAAGTAGCAAGAATGATATCATATAATTAGAAAAAAATTAGTCTGACTTCCTTCCATATTTTGTGTGTTGTAAAGTTTATTAGTGGTGCTTGATCGACCTGAGCGAAAAGGTAGGTGCGGTCCAAATTACGAGCGACCCATTTTAAGACCCGCCTCTCAGTGCCTGTTGATTTTTCAATATAGTAATTTGGCCACCATTCATGCCGCGTACCCTAGGAAACACGCGTAAGTATGTATTCTGGACGTGAGCCTGGATTGACGTTTGACTTAAATTCACCGTGTTCGGGTTGGGTTGTAATTGAACCCGAGCTTTCTAATTTTGTCCTCTCGATACAAAAACATATATTCTTTCGAAAAAAAGTTAATCGGCTTTCATTGCGAGTTTCTTTCCTATACTTTGGCTCATATATTAATTGCACATAATCTTGAGTCTTGTGCATGCATCTTCGAGGATTTGATCACTTCAATGGACTCTTACCTTATTTTGTCAAATAATGGAAATCGACCTATACTTATATAATGCATTTTGTTGTGGTGGAATTCGCTTCTCCCTTCGGTAAGATTTCTTTTCTTTTACATTATATTCTTTCTTTATGTTTTCAATGGACAAACTGCGAGTAGAAGGTAACAGGCCAAGCCAGTTTAAACCAGTAACATCCGTACTCGAGTGAGCCCTAAAAAACCAAATGCTTTCTAATCTCCTTATCTGACTCAAATTATTCATTGAGTCTTTATCTCATCAATTGTTTCATTCAAATTTAAAGCCTTTCAGGACTAGGACTCTGTCTCCACGCTGCCAGTTTTGAGACGTTTGGCACTTTCAGGTTCACCACCATTCTCACGTTCTGCCTCGTCTTCTGGAGCCCGAGCACGCTTTCTGGTTTCGGCCACCGTTTGACCGGCAGTTTCTCCCACGCTTTGGGTCTGGTCTGTTGTTTGGGCCACGCGAGTTTCGGCTATATGATCACCCGTAAGCTCGCCTACGCTCAGTTCTCCAGTCGCCGGTGTTTGAAGCACACCGTTTTTCGAATCCTGCTCAAGGTTTTTTTCTTTGTCGTTGAGGTCTTCGCTTTTCAGATCTGAATCCTTGTTCTCTGTTTTTGAGTCTTCACTTTTCTGGTCTGCGTCTTTTTCGCTCCCTTCCGCTTTCTTTTCTTCGTTTTCACTCTTTCCTTTCTCCTCATCTTCTGTTGTCTCTTTCTTCTCCTCTGTCTCTTCTTCCTCCTTCCCTTCCTCTTCTTTATCCTTCTCCTTCTCCTCCTTCTCTTCTTTCTCCTTCTCCTCCTCCTTCTCCTCCTCCTTCTCTATCTCGAGGTCGGCCGCACTCAACTGCGAGTCCAAGGAAAACCACGACTTGCTTCGTGCTGCGCGGACCTGTTTCCATAGCAATACAGTACGCTCCTCCACCAACTCGGCCCGCGTTTCACGGTCGGATTCTGCCTCGATTTTGCCGGTGAGCTCGGCGATTTCTTCACTATACGAATGCTCCGCCCGCCCCTTGCCTTTCAAGAGATGAAGCCCCGTTGGCGTTTTCATTCTCCTAGAGAGCTGTGGCGTCGCGTGAGAGTTGAAGTACCGCTTTGTCCTTTCAGGATACGCGTCCTTGTGCTTCTGCTCTGTGGCTGCAATTTCGGCATCGCTCAAGGGGCTGGCGGCTAGAAGCGGCTTCCCGTCCTTCAGTTTCCCGTAGATGAGCCATGCCCACCAGTTTTCCTCGGAGACCGCCAAGCCGTGGAGCGAAAACAGCCATTGGGTGTCCCAGGCCTTGACCAGATGCACTGTATCGCGTTTGATCTTGGAAAAACGCAGCACGAGCGACTCCGGGGTGGCGTCTTCGGTGATGTGTTTGGTGGTGGGGAGCGCCCCTATTTTCTTGAGCGTCTGCCGTTTGTGGCTTGCTCCAAGCTCGACGAAAAAGCAGCTCACCAAGTAGATCTGCAAAATGAGCAACTGCCGGAATTTCGACGAGTCAAAGCGCTTCAACGCCCGCACCTGGTCCTGGGCGCGCGACTCCTCAAAACGAGATCCACTTTGGGCATCTTCAAACGGCGAAAGCCAGTACTCCTCGGGGAAAAACTCCATATCTGCATACTTACTTTCTAAAGCGTGTCGGGTCTCGTCACTCCACGGTTCCTTGACCGCGTAGATGTTCCGGATCGGGTGGATTTTCAGGTACTTGGCCTCTTCTTCGAGCAAATACGCGTGCAACTTGACGAGCGAATCGGTCTGGGTGGCAAGCTGCCGTGGGTTTTTCAAGTACCAGTAGGGGTCCCGAAGAAGTTTCTGGAAGCTCAAAACATCGTCGAGCAACTGGTCGTCGCCCGTGTTTATCTTCCTCAAGCGCGGTTCGCGGTTCGCTCGATTGGCTAGTGCAAAGTACTTGTTGAGTCCGGTCAGGTCATCGAAATTGAGCATTTTCGCAAGAAACGTCCGCACGCGTGCATGGAACACGTCGTTGAATGTGTCTTTGGCGTACGAGTCCAATTTCCCGTCTTTCTGACGGCCGTAGAGCTTGTCTGTCAAGTTGTTACATACACTCAAGATCCCGATTCTGTTCAGGGTCACTTCCGGACTGAACACTGTGTCTTTCATGCGCTGGGAGCGCGATTCCACGTAGCCCCAGAACAGGTGAATGCTGCTTGTGGATACCAGTGCTAGCGTATCCAGAACATGCAGCAAAAGCGAGTAAAAGATCGTTTTCACGCTTGCAAAAGCCTCGTCTGAGGCCATCGACATGAGGAGGTCAAACACCACGCATATATGTTGGATTAGGAGCGGCTCTTCGCCGACTATGGGACTGCTGTCTACAGACATGTCGTCAGCTTGCGTCGTTTGGTTGAGGCGCCGGATTTTGTGCAATTTTTCATCGCAATACTTGGTGAAACCCATGAGTAACACGAACTCCATTGACTGTTGACCGACCGACCCATTGAACGCGAGAGCCGCTTTTTTGGTTTCTTCACTTGTATCGCCCGCAAATTCTGCTGAGAATTCCGGTTTCAACGACTCAAAAATGTTTGTGCTGAGCTCGTTTTGGAAGCGATCAGTGCGTTGTAAACCATTCCCAGAAAGTGCTGAGGCCAAGTCTATAGATGAGGACTCCAGCTGCCGAGAGGAGATTTTTTCTTCGATGAACGATGATAGGAGAAGATGCACGGCATCGATTGATTTTTCTAAAGACATGCCGAACTGAAAAGAATGTGGGGATGGAGTGCAGGGTCTATGTGAATTTCGAGAGGTGAAGGTTTGGAAGATTTTAGACTGGTTCTCAGTGTAAGTATGGCTTCGAAGCCTTCGATCGTAGGGCCTAGGACCTAGGACTTAGAGCACAGGGCGTAGGGCACAGGGCACAGGGCTTAGGGCCTAGGGCCAGATGCGCACCCTGGTCCAGGTCCATGTCCAGGTGAAATCAATTTTACAGGTAGGCTTAAACGAGGTGACACCACGATTCAATTGAATTTGGGTCATTTCACTGGAAACCTAAGGAAAAAAATTAGAAAGCTTCTGGAGTATTTTTATCGCCTAAATTATCTGCGTTTATAATCCCCATATTTCTCTCAAAAAGCTGCTCATAATTTTACGCCATCATGACTTGAAGCGAAAGCAATAGGGCCAGCTTTTTCAACTGTCGCGAGACACAAGGCCAGAGGCTTTAGGCCAGGCGTAAGTCCTGAACCTATTTGCACTTATTTCATCGAATCACGTTTACCCCGGTGTATTTTATATCTTTACAAGGTTTTTTTTTCTTTTTTTTTTTTTTTGCTAATATACCAATGCTCCTAAAATTTTCCAAAACACTGCTTTTCTGGTCAGTACCAATGAAATCCTCTCTCCTTCACATACTAAATTTCACATACTAGACTTCACATATCAAATGTCATATATCAAACTTCTTGCTTCTTGCCTTTCTCTTGTCACTGTTTCGTTTTTTCTCCTGGAGTCTATATTCTTTCTGCTGAGCAGCTAATTTCTCCCATTTTTTCTTATCCTCGGGAGACGCCTCCTCCTCAAAATATACAACCTGCTTGATCTCTCGTAGAAGTTTGCGGAAGCATTCGTCCGTGTTTACGTCCCGGTTTCTTGAATTATCACTTTGGATAAGAAGTCCACCCATTTTCGTCAGGTACCTGAAATTTTTGCAATTTATTTGCTCGATGATCGGCGACGGCATCCATGAACAGATTTTGGGATTGAGCCATTGGAAAGATTCGAGGGCAACGGTAGCTTTCGACAGAGTTTTGTTGACTTTCTGGCCTCCTGGCCCGGACGATCTACTATACGAGATGGTAAACGCGTCACGTGGAATTTGCTGGGGCTGAAAATCATGGAGCCATTTTTTGGCTGCTGATATTTCAGTCTCGGTGTGAACGGAACGGGCATTTAACGGCCTGAATGATATGAAGACCCGTCGAAGCATTCTGATGTATGTGAAACTTGGAAGATCAGTTATGTGCGGCGAACAAGTGGTGAGACAGTTTGTAATTTGTCAGCGTCGATGACTCATTAGATTGGTGGGAAAAGAGTTTGGGGAAGTTTTTAATCAAAAATTTCCTGAAACTACCCTCGTTTGATGATTCTGGATGAGAGTACGGAAAGAATGATTGTATGGCATTGAGATGCGCCATCTTCAAATCATGAAAGTCGGATCAAATTTGGTTATGAGCGTTGGGTTACTGAGAGACGTTCTGTGAGGACAGACCGCAGAAATGAAACATATATCATATATATCACCAGATGCTTGAGTTTGGTAAAGAATAAAAAGAAGGCAAATCGCCTAGTGGCTTCTAGGTAAGTCTCTCTCGAAAAAATTCTATTAAGAATTATAATCGTGAACATTCCAAAATCCAGCCCGCCTCATATTGGGCTAATTCATTGATGAATGTTGAAGACATCTCTGTAGATTTTAAATTTGTAATAGTAGGAAGAGAGATATAATCATCAATAGAAACTTATTTTCTTATCTCTGGGTTTGTAGAGAGTTGATGCTTGATCTGTTTGGAAATCTTCGACCCAACATTCGAGAGAACATTCTAATTTGAACTTCTCAGTCTCGGCCAGCATTGGATAATTGATTCTGCTGGGCGAAAATAATCATCGAACAACTTCGGGCTTATTTATTGATTCTATTATGTTCATGATAGCCTGTATTTTGAATAATGACTATTTTATGAACTTTTTGTTTAGTCTACTTGTTTAGTCTATTTGTTTCCAAAGGACTCATCCGCAGCCCCAAGGTCAAACATGTTCCAATATTTTGCAATAAGCAAAGACAGCCTATTGACTTCTTGATTATTTAATACATGTTATTGCTTTGATCTGGCGTTCTATTGTCTCCACCCGACTTGGAAGCTCCAGGTCGAATTGCAAATTTACACGGCATTAAGCGTCTAGATCATCCTCGGGGTTTGCCGCTAACTTCTCATAGTATGAAACAATGAACGTTGAAGCTTGCAGAGACGTAGCCATACAGATTACTCAATACGGAATTCTGATTCCTTAATAATTGTTCAATTCCGTGTATAATAATGGTATGGAATTGACACTTTTTCTCACATTCAGGGGAAGACATGTTGGGGGCTACCTTCTCTTATATATATTTTCCTCTTGGCCTTACCCAAGACATTGTCTGAATTATTCCAGTCTCTATTTCCTTGATGTTTCCGACCCTACTTTACTTTTGTCTCATTGTGGTAGCCTCGGGCCTACCGAACAACAAAGAAACATGTGAAATGGTGTGTAAAAGCCCGCTGAAAACGCCTGATTACGCCAAACACCTATACGACTTTTCAAAAGGGGGAACTTTCTTCTACGGACTTGGAAAACGGAGTAATATGGATGATGAGCTGATACCACATGACTTGAAAGCAGCTCTAGGTTTCGAAAGAGAGTTGTTTTCACTTTTTCTGAGATTTTTGAAAAATGCTGGCACTTCACCTGAACCGAGTGGTATTTCTGGAACCGAGTCCACAAATTTAGAGTTTGTTTATCATACATTGAGCTCAAAATACTCCCTGATGATTTCCTCTGGGAACGTCTACTGGGTTCAGATAGCGGAACAATTCGATATGGTCCGCTCATTGGTTGAGTTAGTACAATATCGAGAAGCTTTACATTGCAAATATGGGACCGATTCTAATGCAGCTGATACTCAAAAAGAGCAAGCAGAAATCGAAGAGATCGGAAAGCAAATTCTCGAGGTGATGAATATGGGTCTTTCCCTATTTCAACTCTCAACCAAACTCTTAACTAATGATGTCTTCGATTTGAGAGACAACTTGGAGCATTCAGAACTACAGTCCGTCAAAATATTGGCAAGGCTCAAGGCTTTAACTAGAGAAATATTGCCTCAAATAGAGCTGGCATTTGATAAGCTCATTGATTCCTTCAAAATATTTGCCCGCAGATCCGACTCAGCAAGTCATGCAAAGCTGGTGTGAGTCAGAGGTCAGAGCTATGAGGGCTTGAGAGCAATTTTCTTTTTTAGTCAATAATTCAGGTAACATTAAATTTATTACGTCTAAGATAAGCTCCAAATTCTAATGAAACGGCCAAAAAATCTAAATTCAGTAATAATCATGTTTTCAGCTAAACTGGTAGGAAGGTGTCCGCTCTCTGTGCTGATAAACTTCCTATGACTTTGCTCAATTTGAGATAGTTTATTTGCCTAGACCAAACATATTTGGTTTGGATTTTTGTGCAACTAGAAAGATAGATGTGGGGTTATACTTTTCAATTCTTCTTGTTGGACGTCTTTCAAACATTTTAAATCACAGTGAGTTTGCAATTAGGTATAAACTTTAAAAGACTGACAATGACGAGCATTAAATCACTCGCCGATCTTTTTCCAGTCATTTGATTGTTCCTTCTCTTTGAATTTTGGAAATATGTGGCATTCTGTTAGATTCATCGACGGTTGCCGAAACATCTGAACTCTCTTCAGACCTTATTAAACATGCCAATTCTTGAATAACTACTCCTCAATTTGGAAAGACAACTTGATCTTCTCTAGAGCTCACCAGAAGTTTCGTTCTGAAGAGTAGAAAGCGCTCAACTTGACGCGTCGACTATTGGAATGCTTCTCGATTGTCTTTGTATAAACTATAAAGTCGAATCTGATGTGTTTAGCCTGAAAGTCGGTATGCAGCTATCGGACCACGAGAAGAGATAACTTGAGCGTGTATTCTATCCTTAAGTTCAATGACTTGGAATATATATTCTCCAATAATTCTACATCATTCACAGTCTAAGATCTTCGATGTATTAGCGTTCTCTAGATTTGCTTCAAGACCTCCTCGGCAGCGGAAACATCAATTGCCGTCTTTTCAGGCTCAACAAAGGCGTGTGTGACCTTGCCGTCGTCCACCAAAACGGCATATCTCTCGGATCTCTCGTTGCCGAAAAACTTGGATGCGTCAAAAAGAACATCCCACTTTTTGGCAAACTCACCTTTTGGATCAGCCAAAAACCGGACACCCTCGATTCCCTTAGAATTTACGGCCTCGCCCCACGCTTTAAATACATAAGCATCGTTTACTCCGGTCACATAGATCGACTTGTAACCTTTATCTTGGAACTTAGACAAATGGCTCAAGTAACCTGGGACATGAGAGGCCAGGCAAGCGGGAGAAAACGCGCCAGGCACGCCCACAATGACTGCTTTGCCGCTAGCAGCCTCCTCGGCCAAATTGACCTCATTTCCTGGAGATCCCTCGAACAAAGTAACAGATGGGATCTTGTCTCCAACAGCCACGAGTCTGGCAGTAGAGGACGAGAAGGAACGGGCCAATTGAGGAGAAAGCTTTGATTTAAGAGCGAACATTGGGTTTGGGTGTATGAGAAGGTATGTTTTTGAGTCAGGAAGAAAAAATAGGATGGAAAGTGGACATTGGAGAAATGTGGAGAACTTAATAAAACGAGCCACCACCGTTGCTGTGTGTTGTGTGCAGGCCGAGTCTGGGTAAGATTGAGGAGAATTATTAATGAAAAATTTGAATGTGAGAATAAGGTAATAATGAAGTGAGGGTGAAGTGAGGGTGAAGTGAGGGGGTGGGCGACGACAAACATAGTAGATGTGGCGACTAGAACTTTCGACTTTATCAGGTAATGCTTTGTGGGAGAATATACTATATCGATGTATATATATCTATATATATATATATATATATATGAAAAGCCAAATCGAACGGGAATCATGAACCCAGTGTAGCTGTCCATTATGTAGTTAGTATCCGCGTATTATATTACTTTGGCTCTGAGGCATTACAATAAAGACTTTGACTGAGCGAATTTTGTACCGATTTCCTGATAGATGGTACGACAAAACGATCTCGTCGATTTCCCAAGACTTTCATCCTTTCATCCAGAACCGAAAAGTATCAGCCTTTTGCGTAACTTTACTTCTCGCCAGAGAAATACAAATTCCAACGCGCTTCTGAACCCATAAGGAAGAAAAAGGAAGAATGCTCAACCCCCCAAATTAACTCTCAGGTATCACTTCGAAACACCCCTATACAAATTCAGTGAAATATTCAAACACCAAAAGGAACTAGACTCGATATAACCAACTGTTCTTCTCGCCTAAAAATCAGGCTGCTTGAGTATTGGCCATGCCATTTAAATTATACGCCCGGGTCTACCCAGTGTCTGTGCGCATAGAGTGCGCACAGACCTCAAGCCGCATCGAACATAACTTCATCTTTCAATTACCAATCAATCATTTTTCAATCACCTTTCAATCAACTTCTCCTCCACTTTCCACACCCGAAAATCATGGCGACCGAGCAGCAAATCACCCCGCAAAAGGCGCTCGACCTTTATAAAAACACGCTCAACTATAACGTGATCTCGCGGTACGACGCCCAGGTCAAGCAGCTTCTTTATTCCACATCCCATTGCGTGATATACAAGTTTTCCCTGGAATCACAAGAGTGGGTCAAGACCGATTTCCAGGGCACGTTGGCATTGTATCTACGCCATTTCCGCGCAGACGTGCCCGCCCGGCCATTGTGTGAGGCGGACCTTCAGGACCTATTCTGTTATGGGTTGATTCTCTTAAACAGACTGTCGCCTGAGAACTTCTCAATAGGTCTTTTACCAAACCTGGCCACGAAGACGCTTTTTCCGAATGGCGTCAACAACAACGGCGTGCGCGAGATGAACGTGGAAATCAACGACAGCTTGATTATAGTGAAAAACGTGCTTGGCGATATTTTCGGTTTGTGGGTGTTTAATGAGGATGATCGCCAGAAACTATATAAGCTCATTCAGTTCTGCCTCAACGGGTCGAGCTAGGAAGGTTTAGAGGGAGAAAGAAAAAGGGAAGAAAGAAAGGGAAGAGATAAAAAGGAGAAGGAGAAGAATAGTTTTTTTTTTCCTTCTTTCTTTTCTGAAAATAAAGAAGAGGAGAAGTCAGAATAGGATGAACTTTTGTTAAGACGGTCTTATGGAATTGGAGTGGATCGCAGATAAGCGAGCACGAGAGAGGCGTTAGCAAACGAGAGAGTAAAGAAAGGGAACAAATCAAGGGAACAAATAAAGAGAGTCAAGAAAGGGAACAAATTAAGAGATAGGTGCTTCAAGCTTATTTGCAAAGTCACTGAATCTTCGAGCAAAGGTATGAAGCTGGTGACTTCCCGAAGCGCTAGATATGAATCGACTGAACTCAGCCCGAAAATTGGGTGGTCTTTTCCAAGAAGGCGAGACATTAATATTCATCTGAACAGATGGGCGAGGAAGCGGCAGATTTCTCGAAGCAGGGAGTCCAGAAAGAGTTCATGAAATAGTTACCAATTCTTTTATTTTTCATCGCAAAAGTCGATTCCTGGGGCCAGATAGTTCTTTTAAAAAACATTAGACTCATATACCCAAATATCAGATGCAACGTTCGCGGTCCATGTATTAACTTAGTATAGGACAAGAAGTACCGATAGACAGAGCAGCAAAACGAAAAGAAACGAAAAATAGAGAAAAACAAAAACAAAAACAAAAACAAAAACAAAAGTTAATCATAGAATGATAAAGTTTAGTTGGCTTAGAATATCAATACATTTGTGTTCGTATCTAGACGTATACCATAAATCCTATATTATACATATTGAACCTGGAATCATTTCACAAAGAATCTGGCGAAAAGCAGTTGGCCATTCTCGCTCGTAGTCGCGGCTCTAGGTCCTAGGCCCTAGGCCCTATATCCCGTGGCCCTAGCGCGGCTTTGGTTCTAAATCCTGAGTCCTGAGCACCAAGAGGAGCGCCAAGGCAGTACTGGCCGTGTCACCAATTACAGAGCTTCAGATCTACTGCAAACAAACGAACATCTAAGAATCGCCCTCAAATCGTCCTAATACCACCCTAATGCCATCGTAACACCAAAGCAGTACATCCTTAAACCACACAAATACTCATTTTTTTCGGAAGACGGCAAAGCTCGCACCAGCTAGAGTCTCGTCTGGCCCCGGCCCTGGCCCTGGCCCTGCGGGCCAGGCGTCACGTGACCACGCTCGCGCCTCACCAATCTTTTCCAGACTATGCCAAAACATTATCTACCGACTCTGTAACCCCAGGCCAAACACCCGACGCGTGGCCCAATTCTGTTTCAAAGCACGCCCAGCCACCCCTTAGAGCCCGCCGTGCGATCTTGTGTGTTTTTTTCCGCGCAAAATCCGGGCATTCTCGACCATACCTCGCAGCTCTATTGTGCCGCGATCTAGGCGCTCGAGACCTCGCTCCGCACCATAACTAGGACGCGGAAGACAATAGATTAGGTCCCCAAACGCAATGGCAGAGCCCATAAAAGCCACAGAAAGTGCCCCGGGACCCACGGCAAAGCCCCCGGTGCCGTCGCTGGCGCGTTTGCCCATGCAAAAAAACAATTCTGGCGCCCCAAATCAGCAGATGTCGCCCTCTCAGAAACCGGCGCTTGATCCGGGGCAAAAACAGCTCACGCCCCAGCAGCTACAGCAGCTCAAGGAGCAGCAGCTCAAACAGGCACGGGCGAGAATGGGCCCTGCGGCGTTTGCCCTGACGCTGCCGGAGATTTTGCGCAAATTCGCCAAGTATCCTCCTTCACTTACGTTCCACATCTACGAGACGCATTACCGCTTCAATAATACCCAGGACTCCAGCATTATCCCCAAGGAGAGCCCGATGGCACGCAGTTTCTTGCACCATCTCATCCGCGAGGAGATCCCCGTGGAAATGACCGAGCTCTTGAAGGATTTTGCCATTCGTTTCTACGATGGATGTTTGGTGGTCCAAGTCTACGACCACAGAAACATGGTGACTGTTCCTGGACCCGCCGACCCAGCGAGAAAAGCCCTCGGGCCAGCGGCAATCCTGACAACCCCAACACAACTGGCGGCTCAGAATGCCTCGGATCAGTCGGGCCAAGCAACCCCAAAGGACCCGGCTTCTCAGGCCCCAGCCCCATCTGTCTCCAGGCCCAAAACGTACCGGACTTTGCTCCGACCTACGGCACAGTCCTTGTACTACGACTTGCTCTACCACACGGACTCGACGCTCACCAAGTTCACCGACTTGCTCTCGTTGCAGATGGAGTCAGAGATCCTCACGCTCACCAACCGGAAACTCGACTTATCTGTGCCGCTCAACCCGTACCTCCAGGACGATCTTCTAAGACCGGAGATCGACCTGCCAAAGGCAGTCTGGGACGAGAAGCTCGGCGACTACAAGGTCATACATTCCCACCGAGAGCCCACCAAAGTCGAGGTGCGCAAGTTGCACCAGGAACAAATGACGATGCAAAAGTCGTCCGAGTTCGAGGAAATGATGTTTTTGCTCTCGAGCAAGTACAAACACCCCTCAGAGAGCACGGCGGAGAAGAAACTCGTCGTGGTGGGGCCAAGCACTACAGCACATGCCTCAGATGCCGGAAGCCTAGAGTCCACGCCTTCATTGGGGGCGTCTGCGAACCTGACATCTGCATCAGAGAAAACCGGCCGTGCCGGTGCCCCGGCGGCAATTCCTTTGGCAACCTCCGTGTTGGGCAACGGCAACGCCACGTCGAACCAGTTCATGCGGCTCAGGTTCATTGAGGAGATCAGAAAGAGAAAGGAGTCGCAAAAGGCACAAGCGGGCGCGGCCGTGGCAGCCCATGCCCAAAGCGTCAATCCAAATGCCGCTTCTGGAGGCGGAACCAGTGTGAACAATGCGAACGGTGCGGCCAGTGGAGCGTTTCCCAACTCGGCTCTCTCCAATTCTGCAAACAAGATTCCAAACGCGGCTGCCAGGACACAGCAGGCGCATAATCCTGCCCAACAGTTGGCTCAGGGCTCTCTGCAGATACCGCAGAATCAGTTCCAACAGAACCCGCAATTCCAGAAACAGCAGCTACAGGGCACTCCTCAGCAGCAACAGGCTGCCGCTCAGCAACGCCAGGCTGCTCTTTATGCCCAGCAAAACGCAAAGGGGACCCAACAGCAATTCTCGGCGGCCTCTCCGCTTGCTCAGAACGGACAGATGCCTCAACGGCAACTTCCACAAGAACAGGGCGCCGCGGGCATGACTCCAGGACTAACGGCGGACTTTGTCTCGTCCCCAATGTCGCAAAATGTCAGGGCGGCACAGGGGTTGGCCCGGCAGAATGGCCTCTTGCAAAACAACCAGAAACTCGCCTCGGCTTCAGGTCAACAGTCGCTGCAACAGCAACAACAATTGGCCAAACAAGCCGATCGTATACGTGCGCAGCAGTTCCAGGTCCAACAGGCCCGCCAGCAGCAGCAACAGCAACTTCGGCAACAGCAACCCCAAACACAGCAACAAGCACAGCCTTCCGCTCAGCCGTCGCCACAGAACTATTCGCAGCTCAAACAACTGCAACAGGCCCAGTTGGCACAAGTCCAGGCTGCAAAACGTCAGAAGCTAGCGATGGGCGGCAACCAGATCTCACAACAAAACCAGTTTCCGCAGTCTGTTGGCACGCCGCAAATGGGAAACATGCAAACCGTCTCCAATGTGAACACCCCAATCATGGGAAATGCGGCCATGAACAACAATGGGATCGCCTCATCTTCCCCGCAAGTCGCTAATCAGATGCCTCAGATTTCGCAGCTGGCCCAGGGACAGGCTTCTTTCCAGCAGACTCAACAGAACATGATAAACAACCGTCCAGCGAGCCAACCAGCCATGGGCCCAGCGACCCAAGGTGCGGGATCAAAGTCTACCGCGCAGCAACAGCAACAACGTCAGCAGCAACAGCAGATTTTCCAAATGACGTTGACTCCTCAAGAACAGCATACATTCAGGCAATTACAGACCCGGATGAATACACTTGCCCAAATGAGCAATACTGGGGTGGCACCCAATGGAACACAACTTACAGCTCAGCAGCAACAGCAGGCTTTGCAACAAGCAAAACACATACAGCAGCAGCTTTTACAGCGTTTCCCGACATATTTTCAAAGGCTCCGGCAATACCAGGCTTTGCAGGATGAAAGATTATTGGCAATTCAAAGACAACACGCGCAGGGGCAGCTGCTGCAACTGCAGCCTCAGGCCCAGCCCCAATCACGACTTCAAAATAACATGGGAATGGCGGATGGCTCGATATATGGCCAGCAAAATGCGGGTATGAATACGACTCTGCCAGCAATGCAGCAACAAATGATGAGCCTGCCGATGATGTCACAAATGAACAATGGAATTCAGCCAGGACAAGGAAAGCAGCAATGAGGAAGCGTGAGGAATGACATTACCTTGATGACTAGACTAAATTGACTGCAATACAGGTAAGATAGACGTGTGCTATTGGATTTCGAAGCACGAGAATCACAAAACTCAAATATCATTTAGATAACAAGACACAAACATATTTAGTCAGGGGTGTGCTCGTCGGCTTGACGCGATATCTTTAACGCTTTTGTCATGTAGCCGCACCAACAGCCGGTGCAAAAAGAAAAATGAACTTTCAACCCGCCTATAATTGGAGACCGGACCTTTCGAGATACCCACCGTAGGCCACGAGTGCAGCAAGTGTGCCAGCAACATACATCAAACCCTTACTCACCTCCCTAGCAATGACTTTCGTCCTCGTCCTCTTAGGAGCCGAAAGTTCCGAGCTCGCGGAAAGCCCACCGTCGTTTTCGCTCTCTGATTCGAACACTTCTCGTGTACGTTTGCGACTCTCTCCCAATATCCCTCTATCTTTTACCAAGGTCGCAAGTGACAAAGGGCGGGCAAATTGCTTCGAAAGCAAGGGCTGAAAAGAGTATAAACATCCAGTTGGAGACGGCTGCGAGGGGGCCGAGACATTCAAGCAGTTTGGCACTGAATTCGAACTTTCGTATACTTCACACCGCGAGTTATTAGAAAGGACCAGCCTCTCAGTCTCTGGCTGCGCATGAGCTTCAGCGATCTCGTCCTCTGAAAACGCTACTTCTTCTTCGGATGAGTACTCGAGGGTATCGAACGCTGCATCTTCATCATCTTCAGAGAAGTAGTCATGACAAAGCACTTCGAGAAGCGGAACAGTAGGGTCATCTGAGTCGTGGCTAGAATCATCACCATCACTTTCAACCTCTTCACTATTCTCGTTGTTGCCGAAAACGTTTGCCTTTGCCCAACCATTCGACTCTTTGGTCTTTAGAGATTCGACCTCCACACCTGGACTCCAAGGATCATTAGAAAATGTTTCGGAGTCGGACTCAAAATGCACCAGTTTAGCACGACCGGATTGCTTGCCACTCGGTGAAATAGTACTGGCACCAGTACCGTGCTCTGATAACGAGTCGTCAAAATTCTTTGAGTAGCGATCGTTAAAAAATGAAGTGTCGTCGTCCGAGAGGGTACTTGTGTCCATTTCGTGTGATGCTTCTAACTGTGCTTGATATCCAGCCTCTCTTACTTCCACGCGCTCTTGTGGTTCGTCATTTTCATGAGCCTTTAAAAATTTGTCGGAAAATGTCAAAACTTCATTTTGTGCCACATTATGTAACAAAGTTTCGGGCCCAGATACATCTTCGTGACACTCACTTTCGCTTTGATCTTCGATATCTGATACCCCATCCAGAGAGCCGTCAGATAAATCGCTTGAGGCACTGTCGACAAATTGAGCAATTTCTAGACCCTCGAGAGTATTTATCTTTGGGCTAGCTGTTGTGGTAACCTGATAGCTCAGTGGTACCGGTGCACTGTCAGCCGTCTGGGAGAACTCTCGCTCGTATGACTCTTCAATAGGTGGGCCATCAGAATCTAAATCGATTATTGACTCGTCTGACGAAGCATCTTCAGCACAACCAGGCCCCAAGCTTACCTCTTCTTTTTTTGCCGCAGAATCTGGCTTCAAGGTTGTCCTTGCTATCTTAGCTTGATATTCCTTGCGCGAGTCCCCAAGACTATCGATACCAGATAACGGCAACAATACTAAGGAGCCTTCCTCGGCATCGAGGGAAACTACGGAGAATAGCAATTGTAGCCTTGCATTGACGATATTGTCAGCTGTAACTTTGAGGTGCCCGTTTGCTCTCTGAATGAGGCCTTGAATGAAGTGTGAAGGCTTGTTCAAAACAAAACCGAGATGGTCGCCCTCACTCAACGCAACTTTATTATGAGGGATGAGAAGACAGTCTCTCCAGAAGGTGCCAAAAGTTGATCCCATGTCCTCTAGGTAAAACACGCCATCTTCGATCAACAAGCGTGCGTGAGCTTTCGAGAGGTGGGAGTTTTCGAAATACATGTTCGTGGTTTTTGCAGCCCGCTCAGCATGTTTTGCGGAAGCTCTGCCAATAAGCATCTCACCCTTCGTGACACAAATGGTTAACCACATCAGTGGGTCGCCGGTCAGACTTGACGACTCCATTTTAAAAAGGATTCAAAATTTTTAGTTTTGGGCCAGAAGGAAGAAAAAACTGAATTGAGCGACTAATTTTGTGGCTGCTTGAAAATGTGTCAGTTATATGATGTGGCGCTTATCAAAAGTCGTGGGGTAAGGCTGGCGGCAATAAATATAAGGGAAATTTAAAGAGCTCTTAGAGATTTTTGTAAGCCTGTATCGAACTAGAAGCTGCAAAAATAAGGGGGAAATTAAAAAGTGAATCAACAGATATAGGGGGAAAAAGAAGAATAAGAAGAGTGTAGGCGGAGAAAAAAGAAGAAGGGGCAAATATAAGAAGTGTGGCAAGGAGTGCATTTCCAGATAACAGCCCCCTTGAATTGTGGGGTCCTGCATGCAAAGATAGCGCTCGCGCGAGGCTGCGAGAAAAATTAAGGTGGGATTCTAGGCCCAGACATTTTTCATGGAGGTGATTAGATAAACAATGAGTGAAAGAGCGTCGGAAAAGCGGGTTCGAGAAGTGCAGATGAGAATTAAATTTTGAGGTTTTTTTGTTTTGATATCACTTCAAGCCGTTCAGTGAATTTGAAATATCGAACTGCTTCGTTAAGTTTGTTCAAATGCTTGGTCGAACTCAGTGCGGAATCTACCAAGGGAACCGGTGAGGTTATTATGTATTATGGGTCCTGGCCTCTGGGGTCGGCTATGAGGCAAAAGGTACATTGAGATTTTCTCTGGAAATCCGAAATGAGCAGAAAAGAGTTTCATGAAAAAAACCTAATTGAAGACATCAAATCTTGATAATGCAGGATTGCAAACTATAACTAGACACAATAGTTTCCAGGATCAGGTATGTTAGTATCGTTTAACTAACTAAGAGCTTTTCTTTTCCGCTTATGAAGGCATTCAGAATGAAAGACGTGCACATTTCTGACCCTGGGACTTCTTTTATGCGATTTAGATTGACTTTGACTCCACGGATTTTTCCTCTCCAGCTTTGTCGATAATATTCAATTCACTCTAAATGAACTTTAGGTATAACTTCTCAGGAAGACCTAAAGTAAACACTTTTGTTTCGAAAAAATGTACGATCTTTGGAAGTTGACTAGGCGAAAGAAAATTTTTACTTTGCCCTTATAAGGACCTGAATGAGTAACTAAGAGGTGACAAGTCTTCACCTCCTTTTTGCTTCATTCTAAAAAATAGAATTGTATTTCATTCGTACCGTCATTATATGTATGAAAAAGTATACATTGTCATCACCTTAACACTTTCAACAGATCACTAACATGAAACTTTCACATGCTTCTACCTCCCATGAACTCAATCAAATTGCGGATTTCGCAACGAGCTGCAACCTTTTTATGCGAAATTTCGCATCCAATTCGGGGCACAAACCTTGCACTTGAGCAAAGTAGATGGAATAAAGCCAACACACATTTTGCTTCTCCAACTTTGCTGCCTAACCTTTCTTGAAAATAGTCTTTTTGAAAAAAAATGACCGAATTGTTGCTGCGTGCAAAGGAGAAACTCGGCGTGGTTTCAGGTGCTGTGCTCCGTCTTCCGAGCCAGAATTCGGTTGATATTCTTCGAAACGAGGTATCGGAAACAAGCGTCCAGATTGCACATCTCCTCAATCCGAGCCCTCTTGCACATGTCATGGGAGAGACTGTCGGTGCCGTAGACGACTTTGTAGGGCGCAGTGCCAGCAAAAGTAAGCTTGTGGCTGCCACTGTTAATAAGGCCACAGAATGGAAGGCCAAGCATTTGAGACAGGGCGTTGAGAGGGCAAGAGCATTGAGAGACAGGTTGGGCGAGCTAGACCAGGCGTTTCTCGATGTCAGAGATCGGTATCTCATCCGGTTTATGGAGGCCAAAGCAGGTACATTCATTCCAGAGCCAATCGAGCGGATATTCTGTTAGAGCTAGGGAGAGGAGTGTGTCGAATGAGCTATTCTGAGGTGCTAATAGCATAAATCTAACGAAAAAGTGAATGGAATATCTACAGAGATTGCAAACTTTCGACTTATGTGGTGATGATTAATTTCATAGTCTTAGTATGTTGAGATGGTCTTCTCCTTTGGTAACCCATCTCTGATATAATGTAACTTTGGCTAATCGGATCGGGATAACAGCTATAGTCATGCTTGACTCGAAGAATATCGAAGTGTATCTGAATCCCAGCCCCAAATTCTTTCAGCTGCCTCTTTTCACAAGACGTATTCCCAGTAATACCCCCACATTTATCCCTCATATAGTTTCAGAAAATTCGTGCCGCCAGACGATGGTACCTGGAGCCAGTTTAGCCCATCATAATTCGCAGTGCCCTCAATCAAATGAAACGCATAAGCAAACCTGGACTTTCCCAGGACGTTCTGCTCAGATTTGTGGAGCACAGCATTGTGGATCAAGATCAAGGATCCCGCCTTGCACTCGACCAACTCGTAACCTTCTGTACTTTTTTCGGGAGATTTACCTTCAACATTCAAATCTAGCATGTTGCAGCCTTTGGAGCCCCCGTCTACACGCACAAATCTCTTTTTTATCGGATACTCCTTATGTGAGCCAGGGAGATATGATAAACAGCCGTTGGTGACCGTGCAGTCCTCCAACGCAAACCAGAATCCAAGCGCAGACTGTGGACTCGTATACAAAAAAGTGCCGTCAGTATGAACCGGAACCTCATTTACTCTGGCACTCGTTTTGGAGTCTTTTGAAACGGCATTTTTAAATATGAGCATGCTCTGTAAAACACGGGGATCCTCGTACTCTAGGTCACGTGCAATGCCTTTTACAGTGTCCTTGAATGTGATGTCACGAAACACCTCGTTGTGCAAATGGAGCCCATGGCCTATCTTATTGACTGCTTGCTCTTTGGGAAACTGGAGCAGACCCTTTTCGTCGAATGCGTCCACATCGAAGAAATATGAGACTTTATCTGAAGAGTCAAAGAAATACTGGTCGCCCACGTGATCGTTGTCGTTTGTTTTGAACTGTGTTCGGGGATGTGTGCTGACATCTAAGTCGGCCAAAAGACTATGGGCCGAGGCCATCATCTGCGAAACCTCTTGTTTGGAGAGAAAGTCAGGAATGCATAGCATCCCATGATTGTTAAATTTGTCGATCTGACTTTTGGTGAGACCAGTCATTGAGAGAAGGCTTGATTGTGAGATATGATAGATGAGTTAGAATAATGGACGAATAAAATTTGTGGATGAGTGGATGTATGGAATTCGCTTAGTCTCTTTAGTCTCTTCTTTATCTTAGGCGAAGGCGAGGGCTCGCTTTAGATAAGGGCCTGGCTTAGGTGCAAGAAAAGCTTGCATGCGGGGACTAACGAGGGTTTAGAGATCGAGGAAAATAGTTTGATTTCGTGATTAGAGAAGATAGTCATATGTTAAATGTCTTGAGTAATTGGACTGTGGCTTCAGACTTTTTTTTTCTCTTAAAATCTAGACGTCGAAAAAAATCACTTACGTAATTCCATCGTTGGTATATGTCGTGATGATACTTCAGCCGGAGCAAGTTGGGTATCACCATATATCTGGCTCATAGTATAAATCTTAGAAGTTTGACAAAAAGTTGATGTCGTCTTATCTTCGAGCTTTGGTACCTGAGGGTCCTTTCGAATGATGAATTTGTATTGATTTCGGCTACTTGCTACTATCTTAGACTTCTAGGTGATTAATTATATGATAGACATGACCGATGGACGCGGGGAACTTTTCCCGAGGTTTCATCTTTGGTTTTTGCAACTGAATTTTGTTCAAATTCCGGTAATTTTATCTCCTAGCAATTGCATAGTTTATACTTCAAGATCAGACTGATTTGGCTTCGTTCTCTTTTCCGCTTCCCAGAGATGAAGTCTTTCGCTGTTTTGGTCTCGTCCATGAGAATTGGCTCTTTTTTGTGTTTAGTGGTAAGTGTAAAGATAAAACTCCACAATTAAGGGAAATCACCCTGTTTAGCCAATTATCCATGGTGATAAAGAAAAACTACAATTTTCTTAGTTCAGTTACATCTAATTCGAAATAAATGGAGAGCTGCGATGATAGAACCTAGAGGCAAGCATTACATGTATTTAGGTGCCGTCAATTTCAGTCACAATCTTCTTATAATTTAAATTCGTTCAGTTCTCCGCATTATACCGTCGTTATTCGACCAGCGAGGCCTTGAACATTTGGCAAGGTACCTTTTATCAATCTTCAAGGGTCTTGAATCAAACCCAAAATGCTTGAAGAGCTTTCAAAACGAGTAATGCGAAGTCACATGGACTTTTCAGTCTGATAGAATCTCCTATTCATGTTTCATCAACAAAAATCTTGATCGTCAGTGGCCTTCATCTTCCTATGGCAAGACTAAGAAGAGGCCTTCATGTTCCCGTACTATAGACCAAAAGAGGCCTTGATTTTATTACAGTTCAACAAAACTCACCAAATTCCAACTTGGATTGCATTATAGCATCAGTTTTATATACAAGAAATCACTTTAAGGAGACGGGATCATCCCTCTTCATCTAACTTTTAGCACCTTCTCCGCCACACCTCTTTCTCTACTTATAAAGGAATCCCAACCAGGAGTTCTTCCTTGCTTCACGCTCTGCCTGAGGCACAAACGCTTCCACGTGTTTCCTGATTCGCTCAACCCCTCCCTTTGCATCAACCTCCTTACCAATTACATCAACAAACTGGCCCTCGGAATCCATGAGGTAGAAGAAGATCGAATGGTCCACCAAGTAGTCCTGGCCCGGCTTGACGTCAGGGGGCGTGGAGAAGTACACGCGGAACTTCTTACATACGTTTTTCACGGCCTCCCAGGAACCGGTCAAGCCAACTATAGAGGGGTGGAATTCGCTCAAATATTGCTTGAGGATATCGGGAGAGTCTCTCGCCGGATCGCACGTGATAAACAAAGGCTGCAACTCGATGCTGTGACTGGATTTCAAGTCGTCCAACATCTCCCCAAGCTTGTCTAGCTCATCAGGACAAACATCGGGACAATGGGTAAACCCAAAATAGAGAATGGAAAACTTCTTTTGGTCGTTCTTCAAGTTTTCCTGTGTGAAAGGCTGATTATTCTGGTCAACAAGAGAGAAGTTCCCGCCGATCATCGGCTTGCCCATGCCTCGTTTACTCTCCACCTCTTTCTGGAGTCTGATTTTCTCTTTCTCCTTTGCAAACCACCACGTGAAAGCGCCTCCAGCGACAAGCAAAAGCACCACGGCCTTCCACGAGGCAAACTCGATGCCGCTTCCTTGTGCAAACTTCTTATTGGCATCCTGGGACCCGCCTATGGCGACTCTACTCAAAGGTCTTTTTTTGTATTCGGAGGCCTCGGGTTTTTGCTCACCTGGAGTCTTTGGAGGCCGCTGATTGAGTCTGGGCACGGTCACGTGCAAGAGACGGGACCCCGTGGGCAAAATTCTTTTGGCCGCAAGGTTTTTTTGGATAGAAAACATGGTAAATATACACTTGGAAGTTCCAAAAGGTGATGGAAAGACCCGGGTAGAGTGACCGTGTTGTGTTGAGAGTGCATCGAAATGCGCGACAAGCAGCTCACATCAGACTGTCAATGTGGTTCGATAATATAGTTACATATAGACTTCTGGGAATGAGAGAAAACTCGGAGATTGGAGATAAACATATGGTGGTGAATACTTCGCAAGATTATTGTGAAGCTTTGGGCTTTCGTCTGCCATTGTATTTGTGCTGTTGTATTTTATTTGTGGAAATGGATATACTAGTCAAGCTCCGGAGGAATGATCACGTGAGCTGAGCTCTCAAGACACGGGCTCATTTGACATGACAAGTTCACTAATAGTTACAAATCACAAATAGCGTCAGGGGCTTTGGGACCTGTAAAGGGTTTGAGAGTTTTGAATCTCAAGTTTTGTAAAACTTTGCATTTGTGAAGTTGAGTCTACTCATCAAAAGATGACCATATGTTCAGATCCCGATAGAAATGATTAGATCAAAAGTCGTTTTTCAGGGAAATAAGCTTGAACGACGCAGATCAGGGAGAAACAAGAAAAACTCTTTGGACTCGATAAAATTAGATTCTAGTGATTTAAATACTTTTAAGTCTCAAACTCATCAAGCGAGATCTCTGAAGCACATCGGAATACGACTCTCACCTTGATGTCTCAATACTCTCCAATTTTTTTCCAACACAATACGCCGTAGCCAAAAGCCATCTTGCTGAAGCAAAAGTTTTGGGTGGAATATGATAATTTGTTGTTCCAGGAACTACTTTATTTTTGCCCCTTTTAGCACCTCAAGCTGAATTTATCTAAGTTCACCTCAGCGACTTATCTTCTCGAAATCTCAACTTCATGTGGAATTTCAAAAATAAAACTTTAGAAATCATCACAAAGTGCCCAGTCACATTTATGGCTTCAGAAAAGACCCGTACATTGTTATTGTGGACTGTTCAAACCAAATTGCTGCTGCTTAAATTTAGGCACGAGTTTTCACAAGACGCACGAGACTTATTCGAGGGTATTTAATTTCTTGAGCATTCTAACGTCCGGTGGATGACGGATGTTAATAGTGACGGGCTGAGATTGTTTAACAGGAGAAGCTGGTAGGGTTAAAGAAAAAGTCTTGCACAAGTACCATTAAAGCAAATAAAGAAGAAACGTAGAAAGAAACTAGAAGTTAAATGCCGGTGTTAGCTATTTGTATATATATATATATATATATATATATATATCTGGTTCTCTGTGACAAATCTCCACCTTTCTGGGGCCATTTCTCTCTTTCTCCAACAAATTTGACTCCACCATATTACGCAAAACTCTCATTCTTAGCCCCGAGAATTTCCCTCTACATTTTTCGATACAAACATTACATTAGCATTCAAAAGCGATGGACTGAATGAAGTGTGCTCAAAATCTGTAGTGTTAAAAACCAAGCAAATGGCGTTCGCACTTTCGCAATCCATTTCAGTGTGCTGCTCTCAGTCCATACATCAAAGAAAGTCCCAGGTGATCGCGAGGCTGGTAAATTTAGCTGCCACTTTTCAGCCATCTTGGTTTCGAGCATCCGAAGTTCAATTTGATCCAAAATCAATACAATGTTTTGTTTTACATCTATTCTTCTCTCCTCTCCTTTTCTTTTTCTTCTTTCACTCAGCTTTCCATCATTATATCCCAGTGTATTTTCCCCATTTCCATGACGTTCTCTCGCCTCGTATACAGGCGAGATGGTCTGCGCTCAGTTGGCCTCGGAACAACCCCGGAAGAATCAATAGATATTATTCAGTCGCTTTTTCACGAAGAATATACCACTTTAGAATTGAGGTAAAATGACTCCATCAAAGACCGAGTCTCTAATCAACTGGGCACGATCCAACGGGGCGCAAATCTCCGACGACGTGCGGTTTGAGCAGATTGCAAAAGATAACGTGGGTGCCAGGTCCAACTCCCATAAAAGCTCTATCAAAGTGCCAGTCAAGTTGATTTTGAAACTTTCTGACGCTGTTTCTGGCTTAGACTTCGACACTACGAAGTTGCGGGAAACTCAGAAAAATGTGAATACTCCCTTGAAACTATTTTTGGCCAAGTCCAGAGTGCCCTCACTGGACTCGTTCTACAAGCCCTATATAGACTCGCTTCCAACGGCAATTGAGATCAACAGCCCCTACGTCTGGCTGCCGGAAGACAAACAAAACCTCAAGGGCACGAATTTGGGATCGTCTCTCCGAGAAAACCTCGGTTTTTTGGTCGAGGAATGGTGGCTGGCCTTGTCTGCGTTACCTGAAACTGTGCCCAAACCCGAGGCCCACTTCATGAGCATGAAATTCTACTACGAGTATAAATTTTACGATAACGCCCAGCTCTATGAGTATTTGACAAAAGATCTGTCGGAAAACTGGACGTCTTTCCCGGCCTACCTATGGGCTCTGATGATATTGAAGTCACGCTCGTTTCCCAGCTCGCTTTTAAAAGGTTCAGACCACGAAATTGATGAGCTCGATTTCTCTCAGCCTGACGTGGCAATGCTTATACCCGTGGTGGATCTACTCAATCATAACCCGCAGGCTGATGTCACATGGACGGCTTCTAATGGGTACTTTGAGTTTCAGTCTCGAAACAACAGCGGGCCGGAATTATACAACAACTACGGACGGAAAGGAAACGAGGAGCTTCTCTTGGCATACGGCTTTTGCCTAGAAAACAACTCTGCAGACTCCGTGGCCTTGAAAATCAAGGTTCCTTTGGAGTTGCTTCCTGAACTCCAGTCTCACGGCGTTACACTTCCGAAGGTATCTGATTACACCACGTCTGTGGTGAGCGGGGAAGACATGGGAAGTGTTGAGAATCCTGAAAAGTCCAACTATCCCGAAAAGTCCGATAGTCCTGAGATCACTAAAAACTCTTCTTCTTTCGAGCAGTATAGAGACGGCTTGTTGTTTTTCATCACCCGGGACCGCGTGCCTGAAGATCTAATTAAAGTGTTCCAGTGGTTGGTCAAGAATCTGTGGGAGAGCAACACTATCAGCTTAAGAATGCAGCTCAGTGGCCTTAATCACTTGCGCCAGGCGGTCGAGTCAAAGGCCTCTTTGATCGACGTGAACCATGTGAAAAGTGAACAAAACGAGAAAACCATACGCACGTATTTGCAGTCTCAACGGGCGATTTTGCAAGCTGCTGTTACAGAAATCAAGCACCAGGAGAACGCGGTTCTTGCCGCAAATAAGAGTAAGATCATCACTCTCAAAAACATCTACAAAAAAGACGTGAAGTTTGCGCAATCGCTCCTTGTCACAATGGGTGTCACCAGCTACCTGGACATATTGGAACAGGAGCTCATGGACCAGATCTGGCTCTTGTACTTGATCCGATGCTACAATAAAGACTCGTACAAAGCCGAAGATGCCGAAGACCAGTACCTCCCCGACTGGATCTGCCAGGCGTTTGTGAAAATGGACGCTGAAACGGAGATGGTGGCTGCGGAAGTGGTCCAGTTCCAGGCGCTCTACGAAAACCTCATTTTGCCCATGAACAAGGCCGTGCCGGAGATATACAACCGCGGCAAGTGGACGGTGAGGGAGTTGATTGTGAGCACAAAGCTTTTGGATACTATAAGTTTTGTGAGAGGCAAGAAACAGGAGTGTCTTCTAGTGGAGAAGGAGTAGATTAAGAGATTTGGATGGTTTCATTGCATTTTCTCAAGGAAAGGGACCAAAAAGAAGAAAAATGGGAGGTGAATTTTCCGAATAAAGTATTATTATAGAGAAGGAGGAAACGCAAGGATATAAGGTTTTTCATCAAGCTGGTGGAGGGATAGTGATTGGTTTTAGCAGGCATATTCTGGATTTTACCGGGCACAGTTTCAGAATTACGTCAAGAAAGTCGGGTAGGTTATTCCTCAGCTGGATCAAATACTACGAAAAGTGATGAGACAGCATAGCTAAGAGCTTGTCAGAATTGTCATACAACAGTTACATCCATCGAAGAACAGCCAACACATCATCCTCACAACTCTGGGCTCAGACCAGAAATTCGGCTGTTAGACATTTTCTACTCATACGTTCACGCCGAAAGAGAAAGAAGCAATGAATACGAAGCCAGTATTTACATTATACATGCACGGATTGTGGACAGGAGATGAAGAACTCGAGCCTTTTTAAACGATATTTTAGCTAACCAAAGTAAGAAGAACTCTATAAGTTCACAGCTCCAATTGAATTCAAAATCATTGAGCATGTTGTTTGTCAGCCTCTCGTATCCTAAGGTCTCGGCTCAGTTGGGTTCAACTTGGTGCAGCTCTTAAGATAAGAGGTCCCCAAATTTTCGAGTAAAATCCTAAAACCAAACTCACTTACCCAAAAAACATTCATAAAAATCCTACAAATCCCTCGGAAATGCCACATTTCCAGGCCGCCCCGCTTGATACCTCTCCACATATTCTAACATTATGTATATTCACTAGATGCACTACAACGCTCTAATCCTCCTTGATTCCACCGGTTCCGGCGGTCTCTGCGGCTTCCACCGAGGCCTTGTCTGTCTTGACGTCGCTGGTGGCGCCCTGGAAGGCCTGCAACAAGCCTGGCGCAGCCTTGAACGGTCTCTTCAAGTCGCCAGAAGCCGGCTGGCCCCACAAGTGGATCTTGACGATGTTGGTTTCCATCGCAGACTTCACTGAAGACACAGACTGCATCACCAATGGGTTGGTGTACTTCATGTACAAGTGCATGAAGCCCATCATGGCCAACGAGGTGAAAATGCTCTTAATTTGAGAGTCGATCTGCTTCAAGTCGTACTCCTTGACAGTGGTGACCACCGCCTTCTCGCCCTGGCCGCCCATGGGGTTTGCTGGCTCGACGTACTTCATCGTGGTCAAGTCGTTTTTCTTGTTGATCTGGAATTTCACATACATACAGATGGCAAAAACCGCCAACTGACAGGCCACGTACCCGACTCTCACATACATCAAGATGTCTGGGTTCTCGAGGTCGAGCCGGCGCGACACCTGCATCATGATCAACATGAGCCCTAAGTTTGAAAAAGCGGGGTTCATTTTCTATGTGTTGTGGGAAATTTCCGGTGTGTTGTGAGAGAATCAATGACCTGGAAACTAGACTTGGAGGTGCTGATATAGAGGTGCCCGGACAATCCAGGTGAAATTTTCCGACTGTGCGCACCCGGTACTAGGTGGCCAAAGCACGCGAGGGTTACCCGGCGCGGGACCCGTGAGGCTCGCTTCGACCGCCTTCCATTAGCCTTAAGGTGAGGCATTTGGTCCAGGCTAGGGGTGCGGGAAAAGGTTATTTTTTGAACGATTCAGGATTTAAAAAATAGATGGAGTGGTAATTTCAATCTTTCTCTATTCGAATTGACTTGAAAAGCTCCAAAATATACAGCCTTTTGGGTAGATGAGTGGGGCAATATTGGCCGAGGTCAGAGGTCACGTGACTTTTGGGCTGCGTCGGCAGGGCGATAACACTGCATATAAGCGCTCGATAACGGCACCGCTCGTATCGCTCCACTTAGAGATACGAGTCCGAGGCTGAGTGCTTTTTAACTAGATCAGAAGTTTGATGTACGGATCGAGTCATTGGTTTTGGCGGTAAGAGAAAATAGTAAGGTCATCGATATTCTTGCTGATAAAATTAACAAAAATAATCGACGTTTTACAAAGATTATTTGCAAATTGATAACTTTTTAAATGTAGTAGTTATAACCTCTTTTATGTTTGCTCTCGGTTGTCCACCTAAATTGCAGGTAGTGGCCATTCAACGAAACAAATTTGTAAACACTTTTTGATCATGTTTAATCATTTTTTGAACTTTTTTTTTGTTTCAGCTACTCCAACCGCGAAAATACTAATAATCATACTTCACTCTGCGCATATGGAGTTGTCTCAAACTATGCATGGAAAGTGCCTTCTAAGATGGTGAAGGGAAAGCTAGCTCAGGCCTTTTGGTTGTACAACACAATTTTTTGACAAGAACAATTATTCTTTTCTATCAACTTCAGGAAAAGCCCTAATTTTTACGCTCTATGATGTCACTCGCTGAAGTCCCAGCTATTCTATGTTCTCTCCTTGCAACGTTAAAACACACTATTTGGGGCAGATGATATTAGAGAGGTCTCCCTTACGTTTTTTTTTTTCTTTGAATATCAAAACACGTAGCTGTAATAGCGATTTGGTGGTGCAGACCTTCTAATCTCAAGCTTATTACGTTGTCTAGCTTCATATTCGTCAATTGAGCTTAGCTTCAGACGGATGTCCATATTGCCAGAGTATGACTTAGGAGAGATTTGCGTTTGGGAGCCCAGAAATCATTATCTTTCTGCTGATATCAAGAAACACCAGATTCCGTGAGAAAACACAAAACTGAGAAGCTCATTACCATCATTATACTTCAAATGAATTTTCAAGAGGCTTCAAAGAGCAGACAATGAAATGACGTCTTCAGAATTTCTCTTCTTGGTGTCGGAATTGTGCTTGCAACTTCCGGAGCTAGCATACTCCAGACAAGGAATTGAAAAGAATTTGTCATCTGTCACAACCGACAACCCACTTGTTCCACAGACTTTTGTTGAGATAAAATATAGACCTTAGGGTAGTGTATCTCAAGACTCTCATAGCCACCTCCCTTGATTAGTGGTTTTGTGAGTTCGAAGCGTATGATGACTAAAAAATATCCCGGCTCTTTGAATTCCTACCAAGTGTGTTTTTGCCTATTTGATGTGAAGTGATTATCATTGGATGCTCATTATAAAAATCGATATATTTTTGGCTGAGCTCGCTCCTGAGAGTCGCCCTCCATTTTATCATTTGGATATGAGACTTGTGCTTATGAAATTCTTCCAGGGCAGACACCTATCTGACATTTATAAGAAGCTTGAGACCACGTCCGGAGTTGCGATTTCCAAAAAGCTTGAAAAAAGCAATACCTGTGAATTAACTTTGCTATGGGTTTTGCAAGCATTTATCGCAAATCGCATTTTTAGTTACCTCCCGACATCTTTGCCCTACTGAGGATATTAAATCTTTTCATTTTGGGAGACATATATAGTGCGGAGTATAATTGTCATAGACCGCAGCTTCTGCCGAAAAGACTATGTCAAGTAATCCAACCTTCATGCCTTTTTTTTGTGGTATGTTTTTCACATTGACATTGTTCTTCTTGATTGTTTTGGAACCCTCATTATCTTTTTTTCTTGGGTGTCAGGGAGACAATAGAAGCAAGCGGCTCATGGAATCTGTTGCCTTAATAGTCTTCCTCAACTCTGATGTCACCAAACTCCCAGCATCCCACTCTCTCATTTTGCGCCTTCTTCTCCGCCTTCATCAAGCCGTCCAAGTACTCCTTCAAGTGAGCCGCGCCCTTGCCATTCACCATTCCATAACCTTCCAGAACAATTTGCTTGTTGATGGTGTAATCTGGGTTTTTCAAAGACTGCTCAGAGTCGTACAAAATAGCATCGTACTCCACGCCCTCGGTGGCAGATGGAAGAGCGCTGAGCACCAACTTCTTGTCAAATGTCAAGTCTTCCAATACATACAATGCTTCAGTCAAGTAGTCTTTTGGTTGGTTTGGAGGCAAATCGATGTTTTGCAACTTGCACGTGTGGGCAAAAGGCTTGATTGTGTCTAAAGCAAATTTCTTGGGCAATGCTCTCAATGCAGATAACGAGACCAGATCGACATTACCGAAGTCCACGTGTTTGACGTCGTACTTGTTGCTTGGTCTGTCGTAGTTCACCACACGGGCACGGTAGAACTTGCCGTTCTCGCTGAATTTGGCCGACACAATATCGTTCTTCTTAGGACCCTTGCTCAAAGCGACTGGCAAGTCAACGGAAGTGGTGCTCGCGCTGACGTTTTGGGCATGGAAATCGTTGAAGTTCTTCTTGAACTGTGAAAACTCAGCGCTGGTCTTCGCATCGGTGAAGTGGAAGGAGAGAACCTGGGTTTTGGCCACGTCCACAACCTCAATGTCGAAAAACTTTGGCTTGGCGGCATCCAAAGCAAGCTGGCTCAACTTCGAGTTGGCAATTTCGGCGTCCTTCTGCACTTGTGCCTCGTCGTAATTAGCCCAGATCCCCTTCTTACCCTCCTTGGCGGTATTCTCGGCACTGACAAAGTCGTTTTCGAACGGGTTAGAAGACACGGCAAGGCTGTGGATCGACACCAACCCAGCAGCCAAAAGCTCCACCTGTGCAGGCTTCAACGCCTGGGCATTAGCAAACAAGTTTCCAATGAATCCGCCGATCTTGTCGGTGTCGTAGACCTCAAACTCGACGTTTCTCTGCAAGAACTTCTTGTTCATGTAAGCCAAACCATCGTTGCCCGAGTCGGCGTTTCTGTCGTTGGAAAGGCCCCCCAAGATCAAGGTCAACTTCGTGCCTTCCTTTGGGTTGTAGAGCTTTACTCTGTTTGCAGAAGACACAAACTCCACGTAGTAGCCCGAGATGCGGCCTTTTTTGTTGAAGCCGTTGAAAAACGTCTTGGCCTTGGCGAAGCTCTCCGACGCGTTCACTACACGCGTGCCGAGAGTCAAGATCTTTGAGATATCGCCCGAGTAATACACACCACGCTTAGCCTCGGCCTTCTGCTTTTCCTCCAACTCAATCAACTTGTCCCAGTTCAACGACCGCTCGTGCGACGTCTGCTTGTTGTGCTTGATGACCGTGGCAAACCCGCTGTTCACAAGCGTCTCGGAAAGGTCCTTGCCCGCAATCTGGAGCGAGACCAAGAGACGCGAGTCAAACCCCATCTCCTTGTTGGCCTCTCTTACGCCGTCTACATACATTGCCGCGGACTTGCCGATGGCGGTTTTACGCGTGAACTCCCGTGCCATCTGGACGAGCGTCTGCTGGTGCTGGGCGTTTTTCGTGACGGTGGTGTCGTTGGGTCTAGGGGCTCTGATCGAGGCCAATTGCACGGTGATCTCTTCGCCAGAGGGCAATCTGACATTGAGCGTGTCGGCATTGACAACCTTGGCCACGACGACGTTGTCGACGGTGGAACCGGGCTTCAAGGACTTGGCAGAGGCCGTTGTTGCTTTTGAAGCGGAAACGGCAGGTTTCACGCCCGCGGCTGAGGCAAAGAGCCCTTTTCCAAGGGCCTTGGCGGTCTGCTCCAGTTTCCTGAGCTTGGCCATGATCGTAGACCCAATCAAGGACGACTGCCAGTCGATGACCTCACCCAAGCCGTTCTCCAACATTTTCTCGTGCACATTGTTGCCCGAAGGGTGCTCCACAAGAACCAAGGGCAAGCCCGCCTGGTTCTCGCCGATGATGGTGACCTTGACGGTGTCTTTCGAGACCAAAAGCGCGTCCTCGACGAACTTCTTGGCCTGCTGGCCGAGTTTGGCCTGTTGGGGGTCGGCGTCGTCGGTTCTGGGCGAGCGGAACCCGGCCAAAATGAGCGGCAGCAGCACGTGCTGGGTCTTGTTGACCAAGACGCGCCCGACGATCCGGTCTCCGCTGATCACGCGCTCCACAATGGTGGGCAAAGGCGCCTTCACGGATTTCTTGATGATGGCCCCCGACAACGGCACGATTTCCGGCTCGGCAAACTTCGGCGCCCAGACGCCGACCTCCTTTTTCTGTGCGGCGGCCTCGACGGCGGTCAAATGCGCCACCAAGTCCTCCTCCTGCTCGGAGTCGGCGCGTATGTTCTCCTTCAACTTGGCCCAGCCGCGCTCCAATAGGTACTCGATTAAAGACGCAAAGATCGGCGCGTGCACGTCGCCAAACTCCTTGCCCGAGGGGAGCTTGAACAACACGGAGAACTTGACGACTTTCCCGATGACCAACTGTCTCAAAAACTCCTTGGCCTCGAATGACTCGGCCCTTACATACTGAAGCGTGAGCGTCCGCTCAGGCGCGGGCACCTGGGTGCTTTTCGCCGGAACCAACACGAGGGTGTCGCCACTGAGGACATTTTTCACTTTGGCAGAGAGTTGCGACGACATTTTTGGGGAATGAGAGGTTGTTTGTGGGATAATGCCGAAGAAAGAGGGTGTTGGAAGATGAAAATAGGTGTTCAAGTCAGTGAATGTGGAGGCAGCCTGTGCGCGATCTGGTGGAACTGGGCGTGGAATTGGCGTGGACTTGGGCGTGGAATTGGGCGTGGAATTGGGCGTGGAAAGCGGTGGAAAATGAGAGTCTCGTGTACTGTCGTGGCCTTAGTGGCCTTAGTGGCCTACGTGGACGTGGGCGCGCAATGCGGCAATAATAGGACCAGGCTGTGGCGCCATTTGGCGCGGTTTAATGGCGGGAGTCTGACCAAATTGTTGCGGTTTCTTTGCATTTGATTAATTGTGATTATTCATGGAATGACTTGACTTGAGGTTGTTTTTTCATATTTGAATCTAAACGTAACCATAATATACGGCAAAAGCTATAATTTTTAACGAATCAAAATCTAACTTCTTTATAGATAAGACAAAGTTATAGTGAATGCTTCATACAAGAACCATCGTGTCTCTCTTCCAAAAATTGACGTGATAATAATAAGAAATATGATCACTTCAGACTTATGACATACGAAGCTGATGAGAGGCATAATCCCTCTTACTAGGTGATCTGATATCTGATATGCCTTTAATGTGTAATTGACGATTCTCGAGCTTAATTGATTTTCTTATTATCGTACCATTGGAAACATTGGAATACACACTCTGCCAAACTAGTGCGGAGCTCAGGACGTTGGCAGTACGCGGCGGGGCCTTAGCGCGGGCCTTGGCCCTGGAAGCGCTTGGCCCAAAGTGCTTGGCCTCGAGTGCTCGGCCCTGGAAGAAAACAGTGCGCGCTTTTCCAGCCCTAACGAAGCGCGAAATAAAAGGCCACCTGGCACTAGCACTAGCATAACCACTAGCTTTTGAGCCACAGGAGCCGGGGGCGCAGCGTCTGCGGGTCTGGGGCCGGATTTAGGACTTGCCTTATTCTCGCTCCCCAGATCGCGCAGCGATCAAAATGTCGCGCGCTGAATGTCGTCTGGTTTATGCACACCCACGCGCTCGTCTAAAATCCTAGATTCCCCAGTAAACAAATAAACAACAACAACATTCTTTCGCTTTGGATTTCCACCATAGCACCAATAATCAATGTTTTTTCATCCAACTGCATCAGAGTGCTAATATGAACGGTATGTGTACATGACTACTCCAATCTTCGGCAAATTTAACTAACTTCCAGTGATTTTTATACAAAATCAACTTGTGGTTTTTGAACTAAAGAAAGCCCCAAGAAAGCCCCAAGAAAACAACGGGCTCTACTAGAAGCTCATGGGAGTTTGAGTCCACAATTGTCGTGATTCTGGCCTTAAGATACATTTCGAATTTCAGACGCTGAAACGGGAATCATCTTAAAGTAGGAATGCCACGCAAAAGTACTTGCTTCGAAAGATGTTTGAGAGACGTAGATTCAATTCTCTCTAGAGTTCATATTCAACAAATTCATAGTTGAAACTTTTTGATGGTAGCTAATAGAACGACAGACTCCACTAGTTCTCCCCACGTCTTTTCTTTACAAAAAATGCTTCGGCGGGTCAAGGGGGTCCGCGGGGACCTCCTCCGTCGGAGAAAGGCAACGTATAACACTGTCAGACATGTATGAATTGCACAAAATGTGAAAGAATATGAATTGGTCGATTGATCATGTATTAACTTGTGAACTACCTTGTGAACTATACCTTGGTCTGCATATAACACGAAGCTTCAGGTAATTTATTATGCAAATTTTTCCCTCTCCCACCCACCCTTAATAGCGGGAGCACCTTTATATGTAATTATAACAATGTGGCGACATTACATGTTTATATGCAGGAATGGGGAGCGAGAATAAGGCTACCCCGGATTTAGGGACCAAAGTTATGAGACTCCTGGGCCGGAATCTGAACTGGTTTG
>JAKTUN010000169.1:7733-20797 GCA_030556725.1 Metschnikowia viticola | reverse complement strand
AGGACTTCAAGACCGACTTGAGATTCCAGTCCTCTGCCATCGGTGCTTTGCAGGAATCCGTCGAAGCCTACTTGGTCTCCTTGTTCGAGGACACCAACTTGTGTGCCATCCACGCCAAGAGAGTTACTATTCAAAAGAAGGACATCCAATTGGCCAGAAGATTGAGAGGCGAGAGATCGTAAGCTCACTGGTGCTGCTTCATTTCTCACACTGTATTATTGACGACCATTGTATATTAGCTAATATCACGAATATTTTATCATTTTTCGAATTGTATGTTTCTTTGTGTTTGCAATGTGATGGGTCGACCTTTGAGGCCTCTGAATTTTGCTCGAATTCTTTTTGACTCAAGCTTTTAAGCCTTAGCTATGATCCCAAAGTGAAAGTAGAGGGAATTGCAAATGACAATTGGAGTATGTTGATTACGAGTCATGAACATTTCCTGAGGCTTAGATACTATTGAAACCATTCGTTCAAACTCTCATGAAGGATAATTTAAATTGCTCATATATATAAATTTTTGTATTTCTTCTACATTTATTTTGTTTCACCAAAGCGACTCATTTTATTAGAACGAATACAGGGCCTAACCAGAGGCAGCTTAAAATGGATATACGACAGGCTCGTTTTCGACCACGTACCCACGCTTTTCTTGTTCCTGTGCTTTCTCCTCCAAGTATGGTAGAAGCACATCTTTGAACTTATCGTATCCTCTATATTCACGCACATCATCGGTCCAGCTCTCTATTCCGTTCAACAACCTTCTTGGAATATATGGCTCAGTGCACATTTCTGTCATGGAAATGAAATACGTCCTGATTGTAAAAATTACGGCACCCGTCTTTGGTAACCTTCGCAAACTTTGCCTCTCGCTTCTGTACCAAATTTGTTCTGGTGTTACGGCTGGACTGGCTGTATACCAGCCCACGACATCTGATTTCTCGTCGCCGATAGATGTGGACCAGCCCAAGGCATCGTCTGTCTGAATGAAGTAGTTGTTGCGCACCACGGGTTTATCGCATGTCAAGCGCGTGAAGAATTTGGTCATCCCGCTCTGCAACTTCTCCTGATACTTTGGAACATCTCCAGTAGTATGGATCTGGTTGAGGGGCAAGCCAACTTTGTCCTTGAATCTCCAGAATCCGGGCAAAATGATCGCGCCTGCTTTCAAAACGTAGTTTCCATCTTCACCTTCGATCATCACCGCCAAGTCGTCTTGTACCATTTTCGCAGCCATCACCATGGGATCCTCGGCATACTCTTTGCAGTTTTTGAAAATGAAGACCTCGCCTGTGAGAAGATTCTCCAATCCGTTCTCGAGTTGCCTGAAAAGAGATGGATATCTGGCGGGCAAATAGGCCCAGAACTCATCTAGAAGCTCGAGAACGGCAGCCTCGGCACCTGGTAATGTCCCGTAGACTTCCGTTCCTTTCTCCTCTAATCTCTGGACTTTCTCAGAGTGGTACTTCATCCATTCATTGTCCAATTCAATCCACGAATCCCATTCCATGTTGCGTATACCCATGGTGATATTGTAGTTGTGCTTGAACGCACGGTATGGAAGAGGCTTGGTTTTGTTGACATCCCAATTACTAAATGGTGGGGGTGTAGGTGTCACGAAGTCCTCGGGAATCCACGTCCCAAATTTCCGATCCTTATTAGGACTAGTTGTTTTGGCTGGCTTTGCAGACTTTTTACCGAATTTGTTGAAGTAGGCAGTGGCCAAGCCCACAGCGACTAATAAATATACATAGTGCTTGACTTCAAGAGAGTCCAAGATCTGAGGCACCATGGCGAAGTGGGAATTGTGCCAAGCAAAAAAAGTTTAAAAAGCCAAGATTCCTTAGCCACCCACGTAATTGAATTGCAGCTTAATTCATTTGTCACTCATGTCATAGTACAAATCCCATCGTTTTATAAGGGCGAGGCAAGATAGGCTATCGGCTCGCGGCAATAGATTCCCAATGCGGCAACAAGATCCAGGCCGCGAGCTTGTCGCAACAGGCAAAAAAACGAGTGGGTGCGAAATGAAAGTCTCACCTTGCACTTGAAAAATTGCGTCTTTCGAGTAATGTTTCATATGGTGTACCGACACTCTGTTTTTGTTTTGTAAATGCCATTGCAAAATTATCTTCTTTCTTTGACTCTTCAGTTGACATTTCTCCGGACATTTCTCCAAACTTCAATTGCTCGTTGCTTCGCATCAATGAATTCAATTTGCACCTCGTTCATTCAAGCTGGAGGAAGAAATGCGGCGAAAAGAGAGACCTGCAAAACATTCCATACCAAAAAATATGCCACACAAAAGTCAGCCCATTTTCGGCCAACCACGCTTTGCTGAGTGAGTAATCCCGCAACAAGCCAGTACACTATAGGAAGAAAAGTGTGGACCCGCGTGATTATCTGCACGTGCCAGAACAAAAGGACCAGCACAAGAAACACAGCGTTTACAGCCAAAACCGGTAGGATCCGCTCGACCGGATAAATCTGAGCAAAATACTTGATACCATACACCAGCAAACCTGCCACGGGTGCTGCGAATACGAAATTAGGCACGTTGTTCAAGGTCCAGTACTTGAGTAGGCCATTGTTCCAGTAGTGCGACTGCGCGTATGAATACAACAAAGGCATTCGAGACTCACACCACTCGCCCCTTTTAAAATCACATACCATGGCATAACTATGAACTTGAGTCACGAAAAAAGCAGCCCCGAGAATCAGCCCGGCAATGAGCGGCAATAAGCGGCTTTTGCATTTTTTGCCCACAAGATCGTAAGCGTAGATGAGACCCAAAAACAAGCAGTTCGCACGGAAACCGAACGCGAGGGCTGCGAAAACCCCGCTCACTAGGTACATGACTGTCAGCGCCGGAAACTGCAGCGCAATAATGTTTGGGAATGGTTTTGCCTGCGTTTCAGAAGTTCCACTTGCAGCGGATTTTGAAACATTTTCGCCGGTTGCCTTACCCCCTTGTTGGATTTTGCCTGACATCCCCGCTGGCTGCAAATTCACCCTAGGCTTGGAGTATTCTTGACCCACACCCACTTCTCTAGCATATAGACATAGGAAGCTGCAAAAAGCAGCAGGCAGCTCAGAATAAGGGGCAGTTAAGAAAGCAGCAGCAGGCGAACAAATATAAAGCATCAGCGCCGCGTTGGCCATTCTGAGTGGGGAGAAAATCCGGGCTTTTCCAAACACACTTAGCGTATAGAAATAGAGGACAACTGCACTCAAAAAATGGCATGCATTGGAAATGGCCGTCGCCCACATGAGACGGGAGTAAAATGGGGTCCGGAAGCTTACGGGCATTATGTGTATGAGACGCCACCAAAGAGGACAGAATACAAATTGATGTTCATACTGTACCCCATTTACGAAGAGGTCCGCAAAATACACTGCGTCCCAGGTGACAAGCCTGTCGAGGAACTTATCTAGAAACACTTTGAGTGTATGTTTGAGAATCCAATTGAGATGAAAGCTAGGTGTGTCGAACTCACATAGTATCGACTTTTCTGCCTGATGTGCTTTTAAAAGAATGGATGTGGAAACGTCAAACTGAGCCGGGCTCATGGATATGAGGAGAAAGTGAGCAGCCTTAACGGCCACAAATGCATAAGCGAGGTTGGATATGTTCTTTGCATGCGCTTCCTTATTATATTGGATCATCACTTACTCGGTATGGAGAATCAACAGTATCTGAACCAAATTCACCAAAGGCATCTCGATCTCGAATCCGCGTGTCACGTGATATCTATCATGCAGCATGTTTTGTAACTTTTGTTCATGCAATGGTGGATCTTTCCGACACGACCCTAGCTTTTATGTCTAATTTGATGTCTGTTTTGATCCCAGTTTGATCCATATTGTTACCCACTACAGGTAATTGATTGCATGGTCGTCGGTCGTTCTATACATTTATGTCTAGCATAGGGGCAAATGGCCCATCTATTTCTTTCCGAATTGCGCACCGAAACTCTCGATAATGCCGGCAACGGACTGAGGGTTCGACAAGGTGGTAATGTCACCCAACTGGTCAGCCTCGTTCGAGGAAACCTTACGCAAAATTCTTCTCATTATCTTACCTGATCTCGTCTTTGGCAAGTCCTTCACAATGATCACAGACTTAGGGGCCGCGAATGGACCAATGTGCGATCTGACCACCATGATCAACTCCTTTCTGAGAGCAAAGGCCTCCTCTGAGTTCTCGTGGTTCTCGATTTTCTCCGCGGCCTCGTCTTTCAAAGCAACGTAGGCGATGACGGCTTGGCCGGTCAAATCATCGCTGATACCGACAACAGCAGCCTCGGAAACACCATGGTGCTCGATCAAAGCAGCCTCGATCTCGGCAGTAGACAATCTGTGGCCCGAGACGTTAACTACATCGTCGACTCTTCCTCTAATCCAGTAGAAGCCATCGTGGTCCCTGGCTGCGCCGTCACCTGTGAAGTAGTAGCCGGGGTATGGTCTCAAGTACGTGTCCATGTACTTCTGGTGGTTGTTGTACACGGTACGGGCCATCGAGGGCCAGGTGTTCTTAACGGCCAAGACTCCCTCCACATCATTACCAGAAATTTCTTTGCCCGAGACTGGGTCGATAAGGCAAGTGTCGATACCAAAGAAAGGCAAAGACGCCGAACCAGGCTTGTTTGGCGTGACACCAGCGATTGGCGCAATGAAGTGTGAGCCGGACTCTGTTTGCCAGTATGTGTCAGAGATGTGACATTGGCCCTTACCAATGTGAGTGTTGTACCATTCCCAAATGTCAGGGGAAATAGGCTCACCGACAGAGCCCAACGTCCTCAACGACGACAAGTCGTACTTGGGGATCTCGCTCTCACCGGCTTTTCTCAAAAGACGCAATGCAGTTGGCGCAATGTAGAAGTGGGTAGCCTTGTGCTTCTCGATGATCTGGAACAAACGGCCATAGTCGGGGTAAGCTGGGGTACCTTCGAACACAATTGTGGGGATACCCAAGAGCAAAGGCCCATAAAGAGCATAGGTGTGGCCTGTGATCCAGCCCACGTCACCCGCAGTGAAAAGCACATCCTCGGGATGCACGTCAAAAATGTACTTTGTGGTCATGGCCGCTCCGAGCAAGTAGCCTCCGGTTGTGTGCACCACACCCTTTGGCGTACCGGTAGAGCCGGAAGTGTACAACAAGAACAATGGGTCCTCTGAGTTGACAGGTACAGGTGGGCAGTAGCCAGGGAACTTCTCTGTCTCCTCATTCCACCAGAAGTCACGACCAGCGGTAAGCTCGATCTTGTCGTTTCCTGTACGCTTGTGGACCAAAACCTTCTCAACAGATGGGCAGTCGACCAAGGCCTCGTCGCAGAGCTTTTTGATGTTGATGGTCTTGCCACCACGCTTGCCCTCGTCGCACGTGATCAACGCCTTACACTTGGCGTCGTTCACACGGTCTCTGATGGAGCCCGAGGAGAAACCAGCAAAGATAACCGAGTGGATGGCACCCAATCTGGCCACAGCCAACATGGCCACGATAGCGTGTGCGTTCATGGGCAAGTAAATGGCCACAGTGTCGCCTTTCACAACACCCCAGCTTTTCAACACTCCAGCGACCTTCGAGACCTCGCGCAAAAGCTCGGCGTAGGTCAATTTCTTCGAGTCCTCTTCGCTGTCGGCCTCGTAAATGATGGCGGTTTTCTCTGGGTGGGTGTAGGCCCATCTGTCAACACAGTTGTAGGCTGCATTCAACTCACCACCGACAAACCACTGGGCGTCACCATTGACCAAGTCGCCGGCCTTTGTCTTGACGAAATCCTTGTCCCAGTGCAACAAGTCACGAGCCATAGGGCCAAAGAAGGCCTCTGGGTCGTTGATGGACTGTTTGTACAAGGCCTCGTACTCTTCAAGCGAGGTCACGTGGCCCTTGTTGGGCTGTCTCTCGAAAAACTCCTTGGGAGTGGGGAACTTCTCGACGCCATTGGCCTCGTGAACTACGGAGTGGGTCACCATGCTTTCTGTGACAATCTGTTAGTATGGATCGAGGTGACTATGGAAGCGGAAGTAAAGGGTTTGGGAAGTAAAGGAAAGGGAAAGTAAAGAGAACTGGAACCTTTTTCAACGTTACCAAATTCTGTGTTGGTCTCAAACTATCACGAACACGGCAATATTGGCAAAACCAGAGATGTCAATGATGATTGTCAAAAGCCGTATAATAACAGGCTGGATGATCTTTGTGGGCAAATCTGTCGAAGTACGTTTTCTGAGTGCCCGAAATGTCTCAAAGGCTCTTGGTTGAATAAATATGGGGGACAAAACTCAAACACCTCCAATTGCACGGAAACGGGCAGAACCAATAATATTTATTTATGCCGGCCAGCACTTCCCAAAAATCTAAGGCTCCCTTTATATAAGTGCCATCCAAACCTTAACGTCGTGGGCGTGTTTCGAAACGTACCAATAAATACTGTTAGAAAAGAGAGTTGCACCTATTATCGCGCTCGTAAACGTGAATGGCCGGACGCTCGTTTACCAGGCACCATTTTTTCGGTTGGAAGAATCTGGCGCTTTTTTTTGGGTTCGCGCCCCGATACACTACTGATACGCTAAGAAGTTGGGTACACGTCTCACCCACTGTTAACCTTTGAGTCTTGGGAGTTGAGTGCGACTCGTGCCGCGAATAGGAGGTAGCCTTAGCCTCTGGATTCTAACGTTCTTGATCTGGCGTAAAAATTGATTCGTGAATGAGCTTTCGTGGGTCACAATCTCTGGATGGAGTTATATGAAGTTAAGCCCAGTGGTTAAGTGACTCACTTTCAGGGGCCCATTGTGGCTCTTTTCTCCTGGCCCTTGTCCTATGACTCGAGAATTAAGTCCTGCCTCATGTCTCGACTCTTGTCTCGACTTACTGCGCGCCACTGCGAAACAAAAAAGTGTGAATTGTCATCTACAACAATGCTGGAGAATCTAAACCACGCTTAGTAGCTACTGATACTTTTATTGATTGTCTCAGATGCGCTCACCGATTTGTGAGATTAAGGCTCCAAAGTAGGCATTTGATGCCTGATTTGGTTCCTTTTTTTTACACACCGTTTTGACCTTCTCAAATGGGATTAGCTGCGTGCGGATATCACAGCGGGCCTTGGCGCGCGGAAAGTGGCTTCAGCCTGAAGCCACTAGGGCCAAAAAAACCTTGACTTAAAAATCACATTTTTTGGATGTTTCAGGGCGCTCGCTGGGTATACTTAAAGCGGGGTCAGACCCCCAAAAAAAAGGCTAGCCCTGAAAACAGGCACGAGTCTTTCTTTTTCAATCATTTATGGCTTCTTTACAAAGATTATTTATAAAAGACTCGATTTTCACGCTTCAAGAGATCTAGAATCAAATTTGCTTTCTAAATGGTCGTGTTTGTAGCTGCTCCGTCAGTTTCCTTGTCTCGTTTACATTCCAAGTGGAGATTTTTATCCTCTGTCAAGATTCAACATTACGCCTCTTTTCCCTCTCTTCCAAGTAATTGGATCAAGGAAGAAAATAAACCGATTTCGCCGGTTTTGTTTTCGAATTTGCTTCTACACCAATGCTTCAGTTCTTTTAACTTCTCATTAATTTACATTAATCTATGATATATAGAATGCGACTTAGCTCGCTAAATCGTTTAGTCGACCTCCTCGACGGTTGGGCCATCGTTGGATGGGGCGGCACCAGCATCACCGGCACCTGGGAATCCACCTGGTGCAGCACCACCTGGGGCAGCGCCAGCTTGGTAAGCCTTGGCCATGATAGGGTTGACAGTACCCTCCAACTCCTTTTGTCTGTCAGCGTACTCCTCAGTAGTGGCAGTCTGGTTCTCGTCCAACCAAGCAATAGCCTCATCGGCGGCCTTGGTGACGGTCTCAACATCAGCCTCCTCCAACTTGGACTTGAATTGCTCCTCGCCCAAGGTGGTCTTCAAGGAGTAAGCGTAAGACTCCAAACCGTTCTTGGCTTGAACTCTCGAAGCCTCCTTCTCGTCCTCGTCCTTGAATTTCTCAGCCTCGGAGACCATTCTCTCGATGTCCTCCTTGGACAATCTACCCTTGTCGTTGGTGATGGTGATTTGCTGGGTCTTACCAGTACCCTTCTCCAAAGCGGAAACGTTCAAGATACCGTTGGCGTCAACGTCGAAGGTGACCTCGATTTGTGGAACACCTCTTGGTGCTGGTGGGATGCCAGACAACTCGAACTTACCCAACAAGTTGTTGTCCTTGGTCTTGGCTCTCTCACCCTCGAAGACTTGAATCAAAACACCTGGCTGGTTGTCAGCGTAAGTGGAGAAAGTCTCAGACTTCTTGGTTGGGATGGTCGAGTTTCTTGGGATCAACTTGGTCATGATACCACCAGCGGTCTCAATACCCATGGACAATGGGGCGACATCCAACAACAACAAGTCTTGCGTCTTGGAAGAAGTGTCACCAGACAAGATAGCGGCTTGGACAGCGGCACCGTAGGCAACGGCCTCATCTGGGTTGATGGACTTGTTTGGCTCCTTACCGTTGAAGAAGTCAGAGACCAATTTCTGGACCTTTGGAATTCTGGTGGAACCACCAACAAGGACAATCTCGTCAACCTGGGACTTGTCGACCTTGGCGTCTCTCAAGACCTTCTCGACAGGGTCCAAGGTGGATCTGAACAAGTCTTGACACAACTCCTCGAATCTAGCTCTCGTGATAGAGGTGTAGAGGTCAATACCCTCGAACAAAGAGTCAATCTCGATCGAGGTTTGAGCAGAAGAAGACAAAGTTCTCTTGGCACGCTCACAGGCGGTTCTCAATCTTCTCAAGGCTCTTTGGTTGGTGGACAAGTCCTTCTTGTTCTTTCTCTTAAACTCGGCAATGAAGTGGTTGACCAATCTGTGGTCAAAGTCCTCACCACCCAAGTGAGTGTCACCAGCAGTGGACTTAACCTCGAAGATACCGTCCTCAATGGACAATAACGAGACATCGAAAGTACCACCACCCAAGTCGAAGATCAACACGTTCTTCTCCTCCTCGGTCTTCTTGTCCAAACCGTAAGCAATGGCAGCGGCGGTTGGCTCGTTGATAATTCTCTTGACGTTCAAGCCAGCAATCAAACCAGCGTCCTTGGTGGCTTGTCTTTGGGAGTCGTTGAAGTAAGCTGGGACAGTGACAACGGCGTCGGTGACCAGCGTACCCAAGAAAGACTCGGCGGTGTCCTTCATCTTGGTCAAGATCATCGACGAGATCTCCTCTGGGGTGAAGGTCTTGGTCTCACCCTTGAACTCGACTTGGATGACTGGCTTGTCCTCCTTGTTGACAACCTTGAAAGGGAAGTGCTTGAGGTCACCTTGCACATCGGCGTCGTCAAACTTCCTTCCGATAAGTCTCTTGGCGTCGAAGACGGTGTTGGCTGGGTTCATGGCGGCCTGGTTCTTGGCAGCATCACCAATCAATCTCTCAGAGTCAGTGAAAGCAACGAAAGATGGCGTGGTTCTGTTACCTTGGTCGTTGGCAATAATCTCGACACGGTCGTTCGAGAAGTGAGCCACACAGGAGTAGGTAGTACCTAAATCAATTCCGACAGACTTAGACATGATTTATGTGTTATGTATATGAATAATTGATGGGAAGAAAAAATGGAAATTGGCTTGAGTGACTGGATTGGGCCAGTTATATATGCGCCAGGGCCCTCATATTAGTGGACGCACTGGAATATTCCACCGGATTCCACGAGAACCTTTTTTTCGCAACCAAAGGCGCCCGCTTTGAGGAAAGTCACGTGACTGGCACACGGACAATTCGGCGGCCTTCCACGGTCTTGTTCTGACGTTGTATCTGACGTAATGCGCGCCAGAATCGTCTGGATCTTTCGGGAACGAGTGCTGTGATTGGAAAAGAAGAAGATGAAAATAGAGACAAAGACAGAAAGACGGGAACTGAAGGGGCCGCAAGATACATCAGAAAAGAGAGATCTAAATTGATATCCGAAATTAAAATAAAAAAAAAATCAAAGTGATAAGCGATCAAATTTCTTGAACCTTGAGGAATAGTGGGGCCGGAAAGCAATCTTTCTAAGGGATCAGGAGAGTTCAGACTTTAGGCTTCAGCAGAGCGTGTCTCATCTGCCTCTGGGCCTCGCTTTCTGTCACTAAAAACAAATGAATAGCAAGTGTGGATTCTGCTTGTCAAGTAGCGCAAGCAAACCTAAAAAAAATAGATTGAAACGGTATACAGATTTTTTATGAGTGCCACAAACCGGTTTGAGTTGGGCTTCGCCATAAGTTTGGTGGGAGTCGTTTATCTCATTTTCTTCTTTGGGGGAATCTGGATGTGGATTTGAAAAGTTCTTCAAACAGTTTGTGAGTCTCGGAGCCGCACGGGCAATTACCCAATTCGGGCTAAATTGCTTTGAAAAATCGCGCCTCTTTTTTTTTTTTTTTGTTTTGGCACAGCTAATACTGAAGCATCGCGATAATTGCCCCCTATCATCGCTGTATTGCTCATAGATATCACTATTTTGCTTTGCAAAAATGTTGACCTGGACTCAAGCTTGAGCCTGAATATTGCAAAATACCTCTGACATCCAAAGATTAGTCAGATGCGGAAAAAAAAATAGCAAGCCCGATGCGGGGCTCGAACCCGCAACCTTTTGATTGACCTTATAGAGATTAAGAGTCAAATGCTCTACCGATTGAGCTAACCAGGCTTTCTGTGTTGCAAAAAACGCTTGGTTTGACATACGATAGTAGTTAGAAAGTAAAAGCCCACATTGACCCTATCAGTGTCACTTCTGATTGCATTTACGAAATTTCAGTATCACTGACTGGTTTACGAGAGTATATAGGAACAAGCTTGCAGCTGAGTCTTTGTCCGTGGCATAGCGGCTTAGACAAAAAAAAAACAATTTCCACCTACAAACCTTTCAACCCCGGTTAGAACCCTGCGAACAACAATAAGATTTCCGGCTATCTGAGGTGATTTGCTGTGGAACAGCGTGAAGTACCCCTTTTTTAGGCGAGGAGCGTGGAATCCAGAGCTTGTTGTTAGGTTTGTTGTATATAGTTTTCCTCACTGATTCACCGGGGGCATCCTTCAATACACATGAATCAAACAAAAGAAAAGGCAGGAGCTTGACTATGCCAGCTCCATGAAACTCAAAGAATAGTTTGCACCAACCAACAAGTCTAAAGGCAACTTGAATAATTAGAGTTGGGTTATTTCTACCATCTACAAAGTCTGGGCTCGTAGAAAGGGGAATCAAAGGATAGAATGTTCTGAGCACGCCTCGAATTGCGGGAATTGAAGCGGATATTAGGCGAGACGCACCCAGCGGGTCGATGACAATTATTCTATGTTGTAATGAGGGCGTACCAAGAGGGGTGACTATTGCCGTGATGACGGCATGAGGCGACTCAAATTCGACACTATGTACATTTTTAGGCTGCTGGTTAGAGGTTTTTGTATAACCGCGTTATAGTTTTAATTCTTCAATCCGATGAATTCGATGATCAAAAGTCTCAAATCCTCCCTAGGCTAAGCAGTGTTTTTCTGAAGCCATTCCAAGAATGCATAATTCAATAAGTCAAGCAAGGTGGAAATGAATTAGACAGTTTTAGTCTTTTGATCCGATGAATCAGACAAATAAAAAAAAAAAAATCCATCTGGGCCTTGACCTTCTTGAAGATATTTTTATTATACTCACACATTCTTTCCAGGGAAGGTCCAAGAATAATGTTTTAAATTCAAACAAGCCTTTTTGCCTTATAAGGGAACATTTCAAAAAACTTCATTAAAAATAGCACTCAGTTTGCTGGCTTTCGAACCTGGGGTCTCCCCCAATTCTGTTCACTCTTATGTTGGAGTGTATGAAAAGATGCATCAACAAGTGACTCATTCTTTGACTATTCTTCGAGTTGTTGAAGCCTGCTGTGGTACGATAGCTTGAAGAATCGATTGCACCACCTAAAGAAAAAAAATTTTGACCAGCCAAAACCGTAACTTACACCTAAGCTTTTTCTATTTTTTTGGTATAAGAGCTGCATGTGAGACCAAAAACCTGCGCCATGAGAAATGTAATCAAGCTGGATGGCAAATGTAGTATTATAATGTGCTCTTTAATGAGTGAAGTCTGAATATAAAAAGAAGTATCTCCACCGGCAGTAGTCATGTGACATCTAAATCAGAGTACCATACATATTTCTTGATCGTCACTTGCCTATATGGATATATAGCGAAACCGAACATACGAAAATACGAGGCTACTCGATCACTGAGGAGCACCGCGGACTCTCAAGATTTGAGATACCGCGTCAACCACCGAAGTTTCCAAATCGATAAAAGAAAACTTCAAAGCTTCACGCGTCTTTGTATTATCAAGATTTGCAATATTGGCAACATCTCCTGTCCCAGACTTCCCCACGGGCAATTTACCTCTAAATTCATCAAATCTCTTGTTTATGATATCAATAATTTTCTGAGATGTGAACGTACCTTCACACATAGCAAGACGCTGGTTTGAAAGATCGGACTCAAATGCCACCAAATGGGCCTTAGCAATGTCTCTCACGTCCACAAAGACCATATCGATCGGTGGGATCTCTGAATCGGGCTGCAACTTGAGTAATTTGTTAATAGTCTCCGCAGTCAGTGGAAGCTCTTCCTTCACCTCTTCGTCATAGGCTTGGGGACCGGTCACAAACACCGGATTGACTGTATTGACCGTAAACAGGGGATTTTCCTTTTCAACAAAGTCCCAGACTGCCTTCTCTGCGTACTTCTTCGAAGCCATGTATCCCAAATGCCCATTGGCCTTGGACTCCTCCCAAGTGACAGGATTCCAAGACTCCTCTGTGAAAGTATAGGAGCGATCTTTGATTTTTGCAGGATCAAGCATTGCCACAACAGAGGACGTGACAACTACCTTTGTGATTTGAGGACCATGCTTCTGGATTGCGCTTAATGCGTTTTCCGTACCCTTAACTGCTGGCTTGAGAACTTCATTTTCGACATCAGTGGAGGTCAAATTGGCGGGCGAGGCGGTATGCAAGAAGATCGTCACTTCTGGGTGTTTTTTCACCGCTTCGTCAAATGCTCCGGGAGAGTCTA
>JAKTUN010000168.1:4969-15315 GCA_030556725.1 Metschnikowia viticola | reverse complement strand
TGGCTGCAAGTTCTGGTCTTGAAGGCAGCACAGATGTGGCGGGCGCCAGATGACGGAACGACTCCTCGAATCTGGTGTTTGTGGGCGCTTGCGGTAGCAGCTTGTGTGCCGAGGAAATCGACTGAGAGAGTTTCGGCGGGAGCATGGGGGCGCTGGGGTAAAATGTCATTTCGAGGTATATCTTGCCCGCGTATTTGCCCTTGCAAGACAAGTCGTGCCAGCCGTCAAGGATGTATTTCCCTGACTCCTGGGCGTTGGCCGGGTCCAGAAACACGCGTGCACAGTCGATTTCGGTTCCCCCGATCGGCGTCGGGTCGCTTTTTGTCTCGTCTAGAACGTCGAGTCTCATGACCGCCTTGCGATCGCGAGAAAGCTGGAACCTGATCTCGTGGGTCCATTCGGGGGTCTGGCCCGCGCGGAAATGGGCAGGCGTCTTTTGTGCCGTGGTGTTGATCCGTAGAAGGACATAGGGAGACTGTTTGTCTAGCTTCCGCCGGTTCGGAAGGTGTCTGGCACGGCACACTATGATGACCAAGGTGCCCTCGGCCACGTCTTGGAATTCGGCCATTGGGGGATTCGGGGATGGTTCGAAAGTAGAGATTCTTACAGGGTCAGAAATTTGAGATCAATAATCTGAGATCGAGGAGAGATATCAGGAGAGATCGTATTGGTTCTGACAGAAAAGCGTGTTCTGATATGAACTGCGTTAAACCTGTGGTGATTATCTCTGGTTGGTTTTTTTATTCTTTTCTTTGCTGGGCTTTGCTTTTCTTTGCTTTTCTCTCTTTTCTTTTATTTTCTTTTTTGTCTAGTGTCGTGCTCAAAATAGGATTTTCTGATCGATGATTATTGTCAATGATCAATAGTCAATCCAGCTGGGTCTTGCAAGTGGCCTGTCTTTTTGAGATGACGGTATGATTCAAGTTGCAATTTGCAGACCCTGGGTGCGAGGCTGTGTGGTCAGGTACCGATCTCAGACGCACTGGAGATGAAATAAATAAGATAGTAAGGGCAGTATTCAAGCCCAGGATCGAAAGTTCTGAGGTGTGTTGAGTTGTGAACACGAGGCTTGTCGAGTGTATGTTAACGCGAGAAGCAAGACTTTATTTTTCCCCTTTTTTTTTGTGATATTTTCCGTGCCTTTTTTTGGTTCCTTGGTCTGTTTCTAGAACTCCTACCGGTTAACGAGCATGGCTGGTTTGTTTATGTTGAGGTCGGATCGGGATGGACATTACATTGCCGGATTGGGCAAAGTGAGCGCGCCCCCACTCATACAAACTGTTCACTCCCTTAATTTAATACAAGGGCCATAAAGATGAGAAAATGAATCTCGGGTGAAAAATGAGTAGGACTAATAATGGTTTCAAGTCTAAGGTGTTTGAGGGTAGGCCGCCGCTCGCTGTAAATTTTGATAAGGTAAGAAAAAGGCCGAGACGAATTGGATTGGCCTACTGCTTGGAGCCACAGTATGATTCTGTCTCTTCCTTCAAGCCTTTGAAGTAAGGGACTAAGGGAGGGAGTTGGGGCAGAAACTTACATAATCTGTAAAGAACCTGGTTGGAAAGAAGATTTTTACCTTCGGGATTTTGTAAATTTTGAACTAATGTACAAGTTTTGCCTATCATTATATTCATCATTTTGTTCCCCATTTCAAGCAAGCATCCTCTTCTTGAATTCAGCATCGAATAAATTAGCCGTTGCATCGAGCAGTCCCGTCATTTGTTGTCTGCTCGAATACATTTTTTATTCTTTTTTATTCTTTGAAAGATTCATCGTAGTTACGATATTACACTCCCGCTTCTATAATATCATCAATCATTTCATTACAATTGAGTTCTCTATCAACACCTATCTCCAATATTCGTATCTTCGTCATTCGTCTCCTTCCTTACTTGGAGGTGTCGACCACGTATCTACCCAAGATCTTGCCTGCCTCCATCAATTCGTAGATCTTAGGCAACTCAGACAAGCCGACAATGTGGATAGGACATTTGATCAAGCCTCTGGCAAAGAAGTCAATGGCCTCGGCCGAGTCGGCTCTGTTTCCGACATACGAGCCTCTGATGCTGACGGATTTCACCACAGACTCAAACACTGGGGCCACAACCTTGGCGCCGGCAGGCAAGCCCACCAAGACAGCCACACCTGTAGGCCTAAGGTATTCGACGGACTGCGAAATGGCTTTCTCGGACACAGACACGTTGATGGCTCCGTGAGCACCACCGTTGGTGGCGGCCACGACGTCCTTGACGATATCCTTGCTGGTGGTGAAGTCAACGAACTTTTCCGCACCCAAAGAAGTGCAGAACTCTTTCTTCTCGTCACCGCCGTCAATGGCCACAACACGGTATCCCATGGCTGCGGCGTACTGGATGGCCAAGGAGCCCAATCCTCCACCGGCACCGGAGATGGCGACCCACTGGCCTGCCTGTAAGCTTGCGGTCTTCAAGGCTTTGTAGACGGTAATACCTGCGCACAAAATAGGGGCCGCCTGGGCCAAGTCGGTGCCTTTAGGGATTCTGGCGGCCTGGATGGCGTCGGCCGTGGCGTACTGCTGGAAAGATCCATCGTGCGTGTAACCAGAGAGGTCGGCATCGGCACAGTTTGGCTCGTTTCCTTGTTGACAGAGCTCACACTGCAAGCACGAGCCGTTCAACCACTTGATACCGGCAAGGTCGCCGATTTGCCAGCCCTTGACGTTTTTGCCCAACGCCACGACCTCACCGGCTCCCTCGTGACCTCCTACAAGAGGCAACTTGGTGGCCAAAGGCCAGTCACCTTTCCAAGCGTGAAGGTCAGTGTGGCACACACCGGAGTACTTGACATTGATCAAAATCTCATTCTCCTTAGGGGTTGGCACGGGGATGTCCTTGTACTCCAAGGGCCCGCCGTTGGTCTCGAAGACAACTGCTTTTTGCGTTTTGGGGATTGACATGTTTCTGAAGCTGATTCTGTTTGTTGCACTGATTCGTGAAGTGAATGCGAGTGTTGATGATGGGATATTGAAAAGCCTACGCATTACCGAGCACGGGCAAACTGCCTTTTATACTTTCCCCATTTATAGATTGCTGTGGGGTGATTTCCACCGTCTGGCATTCTGTTCAGGCTCCTGTATGCGCATACGTTTCGGGAGGGCCAAAGGATAAGAACAATGCGCCATGCATAGAGGTGGGGCGAAAAGCATCTCGTACTGGAGTATGCGCTTACGTGGGCCAGCGCCTCGTCACTACAGTCGTATGCCCTATGCCTCACCAATCTTGCCTTGTATATGTTATTAAGAAAATTTGGAACATTTAATTGCAATGCTTTCGATTGCAAAGCCATGCGGACCTCATCCCTGATCATTCTCACAGTGGAAATAACTGCTCGTCCACAATGCAATACTTTCCTTGCGAGGGTTCCTAACTCCGGAGCTCGCGACAAATAACAAAAGGGCAGTGCGCGCGAGTGTGCGGCATGCATGCGCGAAATTCTAGCACTCAGATTATCGGATCATGCCACCCCGTAAGCGCATGCCACCAAGAAGAGCTTGAGTCACGGCTTTGGGAAATGGGAAACTGTTGTCTCTACAATGACGTGTCGCGCGTCTCTACGCGGAATCTGTATTGGGAAGGCACCATAATAGGATGCTTTTGACGAAAAAGGAAGTTATTGTGGGATAGATAGAATGGATGGCTCGGATTGGAAGACTAACCTCAGCTGAGCCCTGTGCGCGAGTTCTCAGACCCGTACACTTTCAGCAGTCATTGGAAAAGCGGGAACTGGTGCACTCAAGGTTTGAGCTTCGATCATATATTTTCGTCGCTCTATTTTTTCAACAGTTCATCTTCGAGAGACGTTCAATATTTGCAAATAATATGCTAAATCAGTGTGTATAATGTGTGGAAAAAGGGGCGAACCGTGTTTCATCGCGTGATTTCTCACATCGAGGCAGCTAAAAACGTGAGCACATGAGCACGTTTCACGGGTGAACACGGAAAATCAGCAGCTCTGCGTATTGCGCGCACCAGCTCTCGGATTCTCGGGACTTGGACCCCCACACCGTGTGGCTCGAGCTCCTGGCCAAAGTTTATTTCCATTTCGAAATAAGCCACCGCTATTCAGTCTCAATTAATCTTTTTTATGTACATTTTCTATGAGTGAAAAGATTCTGGGTGCTTTGTATGGATCTGAATGATGAATTGATGCACTCCTCATTCCCTCTAGTTGTGTATTGGCTACGGAATTGCTACTGGGCCTTTTTTTGGCCCAGTAGCAATTCCTTTTTTTGGCCCACTACATCGCGAAGGACGTATTGAGGGCCAAGGTTTTCTTCGATTGTGGGCCATACTCAAAATGGGGCACCCCACAAAAAAGTTTATAAATGTAGTCCAGGCCCTCCGCTTGATGTGAGCATTACATGGACATTGCGCTGAGATCGATAAGTTTGCTCTGGATTTGGATTTTTGGTGAGTTCAAACGCAGATGGGGTAATTCGTTTATCCTTAATTATTTTCAAAAAAGGAGCCGTGTGAATATGCTCTTCGGGATTAGCTAATTTGGGGTTATCTTCAGAAACATCATGAAATTTTTTTTCTTTCTTTTTTCTTTCACACTTCCAGCCTAGAAATTTTGATAAGAGTTCCTAGTATAAGCGAATGCCAATTGGTCCAAAGAGACTTCTTCCAGGTTCCATCAGTAGTCTCGAAAAGATTAGGTCTAAACTCACTTTAGGCTACGATGCGAAAGATCGTTTTTTCGCGGCTCAAACCCATCTATCTAGCCATTGCACAATGAGATACAATGATCGAGATAACAAGAATAACGAATCTCACGAATCTCATAAAACTTTCCATACTTTCTTCTATATCTCAAAGAGACCCTAGGAAAACGAAAAAACAATCCTCCTCGACTGAAAAGAGAAAAATCAGGTCCTCTTCAAATGTAGATAGCCTGCGATCACGTGACTTCATCCCTCGCATCGCTAGCACTTCGATTACCTTCAAAGACGATGTATTTCATACAATATCTCACCACATGTCTTACAAAAATAAATCGGCCAACCGTGTGCTCTTGCCGTTTGGTCTAGAACATGCTGATGTCCTTTCCCAGGGCCAGGAGACCGAGGGCCCCACGATAGAGCTACCTATTCATGGTCCGCTCTCTGCATCTGAAGAGCTGTCCGCAAAACAAGCACTTGCATTATCGAAACTTCTATACGACGGCCCGTTTTTCACGGGGACGACAGAAAATGCCAATTCACAGCTGACAAGCGACTCTATCGAGCGGTACTCGGATCGCTATAAGAAAGTGAAGAAAGTCACGCGTTCCATTGACGAATACCCATACCAGCTTGAGTTCTTTCCAGAGGAGCTATACTCAGTCATGGGCATCACAAACAAAAAGAAAAAGCTTTTACTCTCTACCTACAAAACTGATGGAGGACTTGCGCAACTCGATGTGCAGCCCGAAGGCGAGAGTGCCGAGTTGATTCTAGAGAAATTGAGAAGTATGGCTGAAGACCTCGATGCAGATCCAAATGCACAGAACAACGAAGAAGAGGTCGAGGAAGAAGATTTCGACGATGAATTTGAGGAAGAGGATGATGACGATTATAATGCAGAGAAATACTTTGACGATGGAGACGATGATATGGGCGACGACGGAGACGAGGAGGCAGCATTTTAGCACTTTCCACTACAGGCGACGGTCGATGCATATGACTGTGAAATATCGTTCAATTTGCCGAATATAAGTGATGTATATTTTCGTTTTGGTGTTGCTTTTTGAAAACCGTGACACCATCCACAAGGACGCAGATAGAGAAGGTGGTGATGTTTCGATATCCTACTTCTCTAACGGTTATGTTGAGATTCCGCACGTCAACAAGATACGCCCAGTCGGGTTCGGTATTCTTGTTCGATATATGCCCATGATACTTCACCGATTTTTCGAAAAAAGAAGTGTGTATTTTTGTCACGGAGACAAAAAAATCGATGTATAATATAGGTCAAAGGGTACCGAGATTGGCACGCTGGGATGAAACAAATTCGATGTTAATGCCACTCGTGCTTCTTCAAGTCTTTGTAATGCTTTTGAAAGAAAATTTGAGTACATTGTACAACTCCCCATAGACTATCCTGGGCCCCTTCAGCAGTCTTTTCCTCTCGGCAGAATATATAAGCTCAATCCCGCATATACATGAGTCCAACCATATAACCAGAAGGCTGTAATTCGAGACCCTCATGGGCTGAACAGAGCACAAGCTAGATATACAGATTGAAATGCGTTCCACACACTGCACTCGACCAAAGATGCACTCGACCAAAGATGCACTCGACCAAAGATGTACTCCTCGATATAACTCTGTCGAACCTATGCTATGCTAAATATCAAACTCCACAGAGACCACCGTGTTGCGGCCCCCGACATTCTCCAACCATCGTCCAAGCCTGTGCTCTTTGCTCGTGGCAATGTACACCACCAACTTCTTGTCCTCGCTGACCTCTGCCCCGTCTATTTTCACCACGCACCCTTTCACTGGAACAGAGCCCAAGAGCGTGAATGTGCGGAATGACTCCTTGTCGATTTTCCACAAGTGGACCTCGCCGCTGTATGACCCGGTGAGGAAAAGATCGCTATATGGCACACCGTACACGGCCGTGATCCAGTAGGGCTGTCTTGGAGGAATCTGTCTCGCGGCAGTTTCCGTGTTTGTCTCTGCACTGGCCTGCGTGGGCTCGAATTGCGGGAGCAAGCCATGGGCCAACTTTTGTGTGTGGAGCGCCTTTTTCTTCCCTAACGACCAGAATGAGACATTTCCGTTGTCGGAGCCAGTGATGAAGTGGGTCTCGTCGATCATCGAGACTGCCTCAATGGACCCCTCGCTGTGCAGAGGAAGCGCTGCCGCGCCCTGGGCGTCAGTTCCCTCGGCCCGCTTCTTCGGTTTTCTGTCTGAATCGCCTCCACGAAACGTCAACCTGGACTCCTCGGCGATCTTCCAGTACATGGCGGTCTTGTCCCGCGACCCCACAGACACACAGCTCTCACGTGACAAGGCGCTGATGTCGGTGATGTTGTCCTGGTGGCCATACAAGATCTCCAACTGGGCGTACTGGTTGATCGAGTATGTGCGGATCCGCAAGTCGGCACATGCCGCATAGAGCTGGTCCGTTCCTCTGCGGAAAGTGATGGCATTGACCGCGGCTCGGGTTTCCAAGACCTTCAAGCACGAGAGGTTCTCGGACGACCAGATGATGAGCCGGGCGTCTTGGCCGCCCGTGACCACGTACTTGCCATCTGGAGAGGCCGCCACACAGTTTATCAGGTCGAAATGGTGGTTAGCCGCGGGGGTTTTGCGGTTCAAGTTGGCGAATCGCAGGCCGCCTCGCGCGTGTTTTATTCTCTGCGGCTTGCTGTGCTTGCCGGCCTTCCACTTGATCAACTCCATGTCTTTGGACACGGTATATATGTGAGGGAACCGCACAGCGACCCCGGTCAAGTTCTTCAGCCCCACGCGCGCAGCCAGAACGTGTAGTTCCAGCATCTGCTGCTCGATCTTGTCGGCAAAGAACTTGTACATTTTGCCCTTGTTTTCCGCGACGTCGTCCTGGAGTCTACGCGCCAAGATATCGTCATCCAAGTCCTGGGCGTCGAAGTCGTCACCTGTGATCTCTTGCTCCTTCAAATTCTGCAAGTATTGCTTGGCTAGACGCCTTCTTTTGTCCGCTGCGTTTTCCTCCAAGAACTCCTCGTCAGACGAGATATTGCCGTCCTCACGCTCGTACTTCAGCTCATTTTCTGAGTTGGAGTTTCCGTCGTCCGAGTCGCTGGAGATCTCTGAATCTCGGCCGGCAGAGGCCGCAGAAGCGCGGGGCTTTTTGGCAGCGGGCTTTGATTTGGCGGCCCGTTTGCGTTTCCGCGATGGATCCGAGAGAAAGGGATCGCCTGCCATGGTATTATGAGGATGTAAAGTTCCGAGATCTGTAGGTGAGAAGACTTGATTTTTTCTGACCTCATGTAGCACCGCATCGCACTGGGGCATCTCGGGTCACGTGCTGCGCTCTGAAGTGGCCCTGGCTTTGGGGCCTAAACATAGTGAGCGGGAGAATTCAGACTCCAGAGCAGGGTGCGAAAAGCAGGGTGCGAAAATTTGAGTGCTCTTTTCACAAATCATAAGTTCTAGTTTTCTTCGTGCTTCCACCGATTGAAGCTTCCGGAGAAGCTGAGTATTTCATTGTAAGCCTCGATTGTCATTTCTACTTTTTTGATGATTATTCTCTTTTCGTTACTCCCTACAATGTCAGCGAAATTCTGACCATTGTGTGGATTTGTGGTGGAACATTCTAGTCTAAGGTCAGATAGAATGTTGCCCTAACAATTAGCGCGACAGTCCCGCAATAGTCTCGCAATCACCGACTCATTTCCACAACAAAGCGTAGACCTACTGTAGCTTGACACTCGGTATATAGTATAATCCACATAATGAAGGTCGTATCTTAAAAAAACCCTTTCTAGTGTCAGTGCAATGTCTAATTTTCTTTTGCTCCAAAATTCTATATGAACATGATAAATATCTCATCTAAGGCTCTGTTTCCAGTGTTCTTCTGGTCTACTCACCAAGACCGCGCATGCTGACAAACGAGATCTTGGAGTCCTCAAAAACGCCAAAAAGCATCGTCCTCTCTCTTCTTCCATCCTATCTAATCCTCTAATAAGTCCTCAATATCGTGATCCTCGGCCGCGTCATAGTCGCCCTGGTGCCTTTCCCTAAGCTCCTCTGCCGTATCTTGCAAAATCTGCTCTTGACGTTTAACGTTTCTCCTAGTCGCCTTTCCCCATCCGAAAGTAGTGGCTTCTTTGTCCAACTTCTCAAACTTCTCGGTCTCCTTTTTCTCCTTGAGCTCTTCCTCCAACTCCTTCTCCTTTTTGTCGATCGCCATCTGGTTTTTGAGGTGTCTTTGCTTGGCCCAATTCGAGTAGTAGCCTCTGGCAAAGATGTAGATGCACACGATCATCGTCAACCGAAGGTACTTCTGAAATGAATCCTTCTCGACATAGTCGTATATAAATTCAAGGGGCGCAGCTGGCTTGTCCATTGTGTGTGAGGGTTTTCAGAAAGTGGATCAAATTTCGGGGTTGGGTTCAGGCCTCAGAAATCTGCTGGGGTATCTAATGGTATCGAGAGAAAAATCGGGCATGCGATCTGGATCCGATCGGCCTCTGCGAACTTGCCGAGACCCAGGTGCGCTTTTTAGGCGCTTCTTAGGCATGCTGAGATCAATAATTTATGTCACTAGAAGTTTTAAACGGTCCTAAAGGAATAAAAAAAAAAAGGGAAAATAAGAAAAAAAGAAAAAAAGAAGGAAAAACAAATGAGAACCAAAAAGCGGTCTTTATAAAAATGGTAGAGTCTGATGGAGAGGTGCCCCTTTTCAGGCCTTTTCAGGCCTTTCCAAACGTTATGACTCTGTATCGGCAAGCTGAGGCTCAGAGACGGGTCACGTGCCATATTGCATTAACACCTCAGATGATAATATGCCTACTTAAGTCCCGCCACAAGATATCAATAAGGAAGCAATTCTTTTCAAATCATCAGAATTTTAGAATGTCTGCTAAATTCAGACTTTTTTTGGGTCCGAGGAGCACTAAGCAACTGATCAAGCTGGGAAGCCCTGCCGAGCTTGCAACGTTCTTGAGTCACGTGACATATCTCGGCAAGCGTCGCTGCTCACTTGGAACCTTTTGTTTAGATTCAGACGAAGAATACCAGAAGAATCACCACAATGGAGATCCTTGAAGAAAAGTATACCAACTCAGCCGATCGTTTAGATAAGCCCTCGCAGTACTTGATACGAAAGTGCGTGAGAAGAGGCAATTTCGATAATATCCACAAGGCCATACACCTGAAAACCGTGTACGTTGGAAACTTGACTCACTTCACCACTGAAGAGCAGATCCACGAGCTATTTTCAAAATGCGGCACCATCAACAGAATCATCATGGGGCTCGACAGAAACAAGCTAACGCCGTGCGGCTTTTGTTTTGTGATCTATAAGAAAGAAAGCGGCTCTCTTAACGCAATGAAGTTTTTAAAGGGCACGTATTTAGACGGCCAAAGCTTGGAGATCGACTTGGATCCGGGTTTCCAAGAGGGCCGTCAGTTCGGCCGGGGAGTGTATGGAGGACAGGCAAGTCAAGAGGCGGAGCAGCACGGATATCCAGGAGAAGACCCCGGTCAATTCCGCGGTGGCTTCCGTGGTGGATTCAGAGGCGGATTCAGGGGTGGATTCCGGGGCAGGGGCCGCGGTAGAGGTGGCTTCAGAGGCCGTGGTGGGTTTCGGGGCTAACAGATGTGAGCTTTTATT
>JAKTUN010000165.1:0-20987 GCA_030556725.1 Metschnikowia viticola | reverse complement strand
CACAACGCAAGTCTTCAAAAGCCTTGTGGATCTTCTTAAAACGAGATGGCGGCTCAATATAGCGGGCAAAAGCAAGAAGTAGCCGGGAACCCCCCAAAATTGTCACCATGAACGCATTTGAATAGAAAATGCCTTCCTTTCGATGCTACCTAAGAGAAATCCAAGCACGAGAAAGAAGCCAAATAAACCCGAGTCTCTTCGAAAAGTGACCAAAGGAAGCATCCAGAAACGTCTTTCCGGGACAATGACTGGAACCTCGAGCGATGTTTGCGCGTGAAACGGGCCGCTAGCGCTCCTTTTAAACGCTATTTTTTTTTTGCAACAACCAAGTGAGGCTAGTGCTGCTTCCCCCTCCGCTTCTTCCGCTCAAGCTGCGCAATGTGCTTCAAGTCATCCTCACTAGGCTCGTAGATATGCCAGATGGTGTAGTGGGGCAAGCCGCCGACCCTGAACCCCATGCGTTTCGCCAACTTGCCAAACGCTTCAGTCTCAGCGTGGTTCCAGAGCGTGTGTGCTGGGAAATTCACGCCTTGCCTGAAGATCTTGGCTTTTGCAAGAATCGAGACCCCGCCCACGCCATCAAGGTCTATGATCTCGTCTGGGTTCCCGTCTGCTTCACGGATATACGCCAAATGGACCCGATACGTCGGGTACTCGGCGTAGCCTTCCACTATCACGTCGTCCTCGTCCAACTTCTGGGCCAACTCTAGCGCAGGCTCGGACTCGATCCAGGAGTTCAAGTCGTAGGGCTGCTCTCCGCCCAAGTACGTGGGGAGCGGGCGCCAGATGTTGGGCACCATGACGTCGTAGTCGAACTTCATGAGGTCTTGGATCACCAGCCCAGGACACGTCTCGATGTCCACGTCTCTCCAATAGACCCACAGATGGTCGGCCCGAAGCGCGCTGGCAGTGAGCCAGTTCCGCGCACGGCCCATGAGCTTTCTACGGATCCCCTGGACCTTGACTGCATGCCGGTCGGAGAAACCCTGGCCAATGGCCTGGCCAAAGTCCTTCACATAGATCGAGACCGAGCGGAACGGCGTCCGGTAGCCCTTGTGGTACAGCTCGGGCGAGTTGTAGGCCTTGCGCACGTTTTCCATGTATGTCTGGTCCATGTAATGCTGGTAGAGCTCGTTGGTGCCTTTCACGTTGCTTTGCTGCTTTGCCTGCTCGGCGGCAAGCATGTCGTCGGCCAAGGTGCCGTTCTGGAGCGCCACGGAATAGTCAAAGACGGTCTGCAACGTCGTGTCTCCGGGCGAGCAGTCGGAGACAAGAAACGCAATGTCGATCAACGAGTGGTCGTACGTAAGGTTCATTAGGTTGTGGAACGCCATGGGCAACACGTGCTCGGCGTTTCGGAGCGGCATCAAGAACAACACCACGTCGCTGTCTTTCCCAGACGCGTCTTTTCTGCGTGCTCCCAGGTACTCGTTGAGGTCGTAGAACTCGACGGTTTCCTTGTAGATTGCATCGCTTGTGTCGGCGGCATTTTCGCCCGTGTTTTCCTCGGTGACGCCGTCTTTGGTCACCGTGTATAGACGGTGGGAATCTTCATCCTCAGGCTCGTTTTCAGCCACAGAGCCGTGGTCTAAAGCTCCATCTCTGGACTTGAATCGGTTGAGCAAAAACCACACCGATAGTAGACACACGCACGCGATCCACGCGGCTCTGTAGATACCACGGCCGGGCCGTCTCGGCTGGAGTTTCTTCCTATATCTGAATGGTTAGTATGTATTTGTAGAGAGTGGTGGCGGGGACATAAAGGAGACAAGAATGAGCGAGGTTGAGAACTGGGTAGTGGAGTAGATAGAAGAGAAGTAAACAATGGAAAAAGGATTGAAAACGAACGATCATGGAATATTAACTGGAGTTCGGTAGTTATAAGAATGCCGAGAAAATTTTGAAAAAAAAAAATAGCGGATTCATTGAGTAAATGGTGACATAGGTGTTTCTCGCAAGATGAATATGGTATCAATGACCACAGACCGTGTTCTTGATCTGGCCTGGATTCCACGAGTTGATCTCCAGTTGATCTTTATATATGGCTGCTCAATATCCCCTTTTCTTTCTGTTTTGTGATGTCACATACATGGGCAAGTCCGAGCCACTTCGTTTGAGCGAGGGCATAGGCAATATTCTTGGTGTTTTGGATAGAAAAGTGCACGGGCTATGGCTTATGGTGACTGGGCAAAAAAGGCCAAGGTGTAAACCAGGAACACCACCGCACTGTGTGCAGGTCTGCGACTCCGCTGCCTAAAGAGGAAGGGCGTCGGGTGGAGCCATTTGAGAGGGTCCGGTTATTAATGAGCGGGGCTACCCCTTATTTGTAGTCCTTTTATTCAGTCTTTAATTTTTATTTTCTCTTTTTTTCAGCTTATTTATAATCTTGATTCGGTTTTGGGTGTGCTCTTTTTCAATTTATACATTTCCAGCTAGCTTCTCTGAAGAATTCTTTCTGTTGCATCTGCCCTTACCATATTTTCCCGATGTTGTTGACTGGCGCTGGGAGAGATCGCGTCTCACATTTCGCCCCATGTATTCAGGATGGCCCTGTGGCCTGAAGCCCTCTCTCTCTTTCGCGGGCCACTAATACTTCGACTTGCAGTCCCCCTACAAGAATGTATTGCCTGTTTCAAAAAGCAGGCGCAGCATCACAGCCACATTTTCTTGAAATAACCACTCTGTTTCGTTTCTTTTCTTTTTTCATCCTCTAGTTGCTTCTCTTATCACTCGTATTGTAAAATTCTTTACTTCAACTATTTTGTAGAACGTAAGGCAAGTCTATCCTGACCGTTTTCACTTGCACGTCTGTATTTTGCACCCTTCACCTGTTCCCAATGATTACTATCTCACCCAGGTTAAGTCTTACAGGCATGGCCGCACCTCGTATTTGAACCCCAGTCATCATATAATATGCAACTGATCTTACTCTAAATTATTTTTCTCTTCTCTTTTGTTTTTAGGCAAGCGGGAGAACCTTCTTTCATGACTCGGTTCATGAGACCAGCTATCACCCAAACTATCTTTAGCACTCAAGTCAAGAATCGCAATGATGTAGTTCAACACCCTGCTACGGTGCCATCGCTTGACTTTCACCTCAAACCACCTCTTCAAGCCCATTTTCCTCGGGCTTGAACCACTCTTTCTTCAACGTGTCCCAACACCGTCTTGCCAACGTCAGCGCACTCTTTTCGCTTGTTTCTGACAGTCCTTCAATATAGACCTTTAACTTTGGTTCAGTCCCGGAGCCCCGGCACGTAAACCTCACTTTGTCATTTTTTTGATCATCCTTTGCGCCCCTTAATCGAAGAACGCCCGTGATCATCTGAGAGCTAGGATCAGTGGGAAGAGGTGGCTTATTGTCCATTGTACAAGAATCAAACCCGACAGTGAGATCACGCCATTCAAGAACATCAAAGTCGCCGAGTGTTTTGGGGAAGTCTGTTGTAGCGTCGTACGAGGAACGGATATTTTCTTTAAAGATCCGGGCGGTCTTCGTCACGTCGTCTAGCTTGTAGTACCCGTTGCATTCCTTATACCAGCCGTACTTCGCGTAAATCTCCTCGAGCTTTTCCAACGGGTCGATTTTGCCGCTGGAAAACCACTTTTCGTAAAGCTGGATCCACATGACGCTGGCAGAAACGCCGTCTTTATCGTTCACAAGCAGAAACATGTACCCAATGGCCTCCTCGTACGCGAAAGGCACAAGACACCCGTCACTCTTCAAGTCAATGGCCTTGTTGCCTATCCATTTGAATCCAGTCAACGTGTCTTGGTAGTGGCACCCGAGTTTTGCAGCCATCAGCCGAAGAAGTTGCGACGAGACGGTGGAGTTGAGGAGATAAGTACGAGACAAGTCTTTGGGGTCCGTGAGCTCCTCAATGACATATGTGGCAAACAAAACTCCGATTTCGTTACCCGTCAATTGCCTCCAGGCGCCGTTTTTGGACTCAACGGCCACTGAAAAGCGGTCGGCGTCCGGGTCGTTGGCCACAACCAACTTGAACCCTTTCTTTTTCGCAAGGGCAATGGCCAAATCGAGAGCCCCATTTTCCTCTGGGTTTGGAAACCGCACAGTCGGAAACTCAGGGTCTGGGCGTGACTGCTCGGGAACCATCTCGTAAGAAACGGCCAACTCCTTGCAAATTTTATCAAAAATCTCGGCCCCGACTCCGTGCATTGGGGTATACACAAAGTCATACGAGACTTGCCTGTTCCGGACAAGCTTTTCGAGAATCGCATCGACATATGCTTTTGTGAGTTCTTGTTTAACCGGAATCAACAAGCCAGAGGTGACTGCAGCGGCAAGATTAGCACGCACGTCCCATACTTTCTTGTCGTCCCAAGGATGAAGATTTTCGCTGATTTTAGCCGCAATGGCGGTGTCACGAGGCGGAATGATCTGGCAGCCGTTCTCGTAGTAGACTTTGTACCCATTGTCACGTGCTGGATTATGGGAGGCCGTGACCATGACCCCTGCCGAGGCCCCAAAATAGTCAATGCCAAATGGGACCATTGGCGTGTGGACATACAGCCGGTCAGGGCCTTGAGAGGATTCCGCATGATCAGCGGTACCTTTATTTGTGCTTGTGATTTGCTTTATACTTTTTTCAGGGAGTTCGGCGGCAATTTCCATCAGTTCCTCGGAAAGAACATCGACTGAGCCCAAATAGTACACTTTCACGCCGCTGGCGACCGCCACACTGGCAGTGATCTCGGCATATCTCTGTGAGTGGTGCCGGTGGTCATACCCGATAACAATCGATGCAGAAGTGCCCTTATTTTCTTGCAAAATGTAGCTCACGAGTCCTTGTGAAGCTTGTAAAATAGTGACATCGTTCATGTGCGCAAAGCCCAGTTGCATCGATGAACGGAGACCCGCGGTTCCGAAAGCAATGCGAGGCGTCATCTTCGAGTCAAGTAAATCGTATTTTCCCTCTTCTCTGAGACTCTGGATTTCATTTCTCAGCGCTTTGTTTATGTCTAAAGCGAGCCATTGATCAACTAATGAGTCGATATGGGCTTTGTCCTGCGGCGACATGTTGAGAGACAATACTTTATCTTTTTATAAACGGGAGAAAGCTGATTCTATTAGTTCTGAATTAATAAGATTCAGGTAAATTGAAAGCTTTTCTGCGGCACTTGGTGTCTAATTGAATAGCTTAAATACGCCAATTGGATGTCTAGACCTTGGTAGATTAGAGAACCACCGGGCCGGTGCGCACGGCATACCCGACGGAAGTTCCGGGTGTTCTTGGGAGGTAGTCTGGATTCTGAAATACGTGCGGGTGTAAAATTTTAATTAAGAAAAAAGTCAATACAAAAGTTAACGGTGGTTCTCGGTCAAAATAAACCTTGAATTCACTAAATCGAAATTGAAATCACCGTATTAGCTCTTCTTCTTCATTTTTTCTTTGCTTTTCTTTTCGACGAGTAATCTTTTACAGTTTGCCCGAAGCCTGGACAGCCTGGTCCGGAACACCGCGCTTGCTTTTATATATTGCACCTACTTCTTATCATGATCCCTGACGATCATTCATAAATTCTGTGCCAAAAAGACAATCTCACTGGCTTCACTTCAAAAATTACGCTAAACTCGTGACGTGAATTTTTCTCCTTTTACAATTCAATCTCCTCACATTTAAAAAATCAAGTTATAATTTTCTACGTGAGCTAGGAATAGGAACACCTAAAATCAGTAAACGTAGATAGTGAATCCAGAAGCGGGATCTCGCCCCTTTCAGAAACTTTTGCAGCAGCATTTGCCCATTCTATTAGCCCGCTCTTTACCTACAACAGCATATCTGTATACTTCTCCAATAATTCAAGAGTGTGCTCGGCCTCTGTTTTGTGCGCAGTGAAGAGCACTTTCAAACTTTCTCGCACCGGTTGCATCTGTTCGAATTCCTTGTTCCACCTGTTGAAAAGTGATATGTACCATTTCACCGTATCCAGATAGTCAGCGAGCTCCAGATCAGAGTAGTTGTCTCGGAGAGGTGCCTTCAAAATCGCCACATTGAGTTTAATCATGTTACGCACCAACTGATTTGCGGCATCGTTCGTATTCACTTCCGCCAAATCTGAACATGCTCTCGACATCCGTTGGAATAATATTGAGGCATACTTGCATTGGAGATCAAATAATCGTGAAGCAGTTCTTGCTAAGGTGTTGGGATCGCTCAACCTCGAAAGTTTGAGCTGTAAATCTGGTGCCTCGGCTGCAAACTTACTGCTATCGAATTCGCACCCATGGATCATAACTCTCAACTTCTCGAGAAGGTGCAAAAGCAGAAAATGATCGCTATTGACGTTCTCTTCTTGGCCTTTTTTTAAAAACCTGGAGTAGCTTTTTCGGGGAGTGTGAAGTCTATCTCTGGGACTTCCTGGCTCTAACTGAAGTTCTGGAAGTCGATGGCTCATCCTAGCCTTTTCAAAAGGTATGGCATTCACTATGATACTGAGTGCAAGTAATATTGTATAGCTCTTTCTCATGTTGTTCAGTGAATACAATTCAAAAATGTAGTTGCTCTTAGGATGACTGCTGAAAAATACACTGGTTTTTATAGGGGCAGACCTATACCCTTGGATGGCTCAATTTACCTCTACCCTTGAATGGCTCAATTTGGTTTCGCATCAAAGCTGACTTTGTCGTTGAAATTAGCAACTTAATTGCGACGAGATGAAATTTAAGGCTTTTGTAATTCTAAGGATATACTGTTGTGGTGACAATCCTCATTGTTATGGATTTCAATTAAAATACAAGCAGACACTTCATGAATCGTTTGTTCGCTCAGTCATTGGCTTCGACTTCGAAACAAGCGCCTGCAAAACAATCTCAGAATCAAGATTTGGGTACCTTCGCGACTCCTCCGATCAAAGCCATACTGACTTTTGCATCAAAATCCAAGTGGTCAGTATCTGCGGGCTGTGAGCTTTCAATGATGATCTATTCATGACAAATTTGGAGAACACAGAAGGATTTTCAAGCTTGTCTAGGTTTCATATCGAGTCTTGCTTGGCGCCGCTATGCCCATTTGCAGAAACAGCTGTGAAGTTCGACTATATGAACAAATCCAGCTCACGCTCATGTGTTTTCATTGGGGCTGCTTGACGTGTAGTGGTATTACAGGTCATCTTATCTACGCACGTAGAGGTGATTCCAAGCTTAGTCAAAGCGATCCAAGATCTGAAGGCACTACAGATCATGCCAACAATTACATGTGTGTCATCAGCTTGTAGGTATCAAACAATCTGAAAATCATATTTGTGAATTACTTCTGGGCTCTCTTAAAATTTACCTGAAAAGATCAAAGACCAAAATATGTATTTACGTATTCAACAACTCAATATCTAACAAAAGACCAAAGATTGAGCTGATTCGAGATCAGCTTGAATTGCTCGTATAATATGTCGTGAAATACTTATTGTGTGATAAAAATTCTGGATTCTTGATGAAGAAAGGCACAGAACTGCAGCAAACTGATGAAAAGTAAATTAGTAGTAATATTTCTTTTGCCGCTGGTCCTCAACTGTACTTGTCTATCGCTAGTATTGCATGATAAATCTTGTTCGAGATCCCCGTCAGGCACAAAAACACATACTTAAACTGAATTCCTGAATTGAATTCAAAACCATCAAAAGCTTATCAAGGACACAAGATGATAAAATTATCTTTCATGAGCTTGATTGCTTTCCTAGCCTCGGAAACCTGAACACTGAAAACATGCAAGACTGTCTCGGGAACATTCGCCAAAACATCGAATGACTCTTCCCAATTGTCTAGAAGATCACCAAAGCTTTGGATCGTTTCAGACTTATTCTCAAATCCATCACTCGAGCCAGAATCAGGAAGCTGCAACATTTGAAGGGCTACGTTTAATCCCACCACATTTCGTATCAATTGATGAGCCAAATTATTGAGATTGAAAATCTTCAACACTTCCGCGCTATAGAGCATAGTCTCGAGTATCTTTTGGAGTAAGTTTAATTTGCATTGAACCGTTTGATCGTCTAGTACATTGTAGTCAATGCTTTTTGTGAATGCATCTATCAGAATATGTGAACGTTGAGCTTGAGCCGAGAACTCACTACCTTGGAATTCAAAGTCTTTGATGAATGAGCGCAATCTTAATTCGAAGTGGTTTAGCTGGACTCGTGCAGCCATTTGCTTTTCTTGAGACTCTCGAAATTTGTAAGTCTTTTCAACATTTTTTGCTCTGTACCCTGTGACACCTTCACTTTGAACAATCGGATGAATACAGCTGACTTTCAGCCATGTAAGTGCGACAAGGAAGAAGTTGAGTAAGAAAAACATGACCAAATCAAAGTGCATTGGTAATTTACGCAAGTCATTTTTATATATTGGCTCATTTTGACCGCAGCGGGGCTTCTACTGGAAACCAAGCCTTGACTAATCAGGCGACCGCTTTCATCGTTTTGTCTCAACTGAAAGAAGAAAGAATATCATTTCTTTTACTCCCCGAACGCCTATAGGATAAAGGCTGATACTCTACTCAATCCCTTTATTTTTTTTGAACTTAAATCCTGAAATATTACATATTGCATACGTATCTTGATTATGTTTTGAGCCTTTGCCTCAGAATGCTCGAGTGCCAAGATTTAACATAATAGGTTCAAACGGGAATAAATACCACAATTTGCAGAAGAAAAAAAAAGATGTGCTTATTCTAAGATGAAGCATCCAACAATTTGCTTTGTAATGCACATGTGGACGCAACAAGCTAAGTTCTGGGCCATCATCGATGATGACTGCAAATAAAATATGAAATTCGAGCGCCAAAATCTCCAATATCGAATTCTACTAATTTTGACTCACCAACAATGTTGTGAGACTCATTCCAGGTTATCGTCATATCAGAAGGTGATTCAAGGTTTATTCAAAACGATCAGTTAAATTACATGAGACTATCTTAGATAATGAGTGAGAGCCAGAAAAAAACATTTTTATAAACGCAGCATTATGTATTCAACAACAAAAGAGAATACTCCAATTCATTAAGTGAATGTGATGCTTTGATATACTCTTCGATAAACATGAGTCGGATGCTCAAATGTGCTCTCAAGTACACCTGATCAAAAAGTGAACCTAGAGATTCCAATAGGCAAGTAAAAAACTGTAGACGTTCCACATAATCTTTGAGTTTCGGATCAGGAACACCTTTGGAGTCATACAACTTCAAGATCGAGATATTCATCAAAAGCAAATCGTGGACCAAGTGCTGGTCCATACTTTCAATTGTATAAAACTGGATTTTTTTCGCAGTCAGTGACAAGCTATTGTATAGGTTCTTGGCAAACTCAAGTTTCATCAAAAGCTCCTTGTTCTGAGGGAACATAATGTGTATCCAACCACTCAAATTCTCAAGGTTCAAGCCTAAATCCTCCGAATGTCTTCCAAACATCGTGAAAACAAAAATCGAAATCATGGATATACGATTTCAAGTTCCCAATTATCCATTCCAACAGGTCCTCGGCATGTGAGGTCGCGTTCCATGAAGCTGACAAACTCGAGTGGTATACAGACTCTCTCTTTTTCGACACTCTCGTAGCCATCGAAAATTAATTGGTCCCCTGATTTTGAGGAGTGAAGAGTTGAGGACTCTGAAACAGAATCGGACCCGGAAATATTCTCTATATTTAAATGAATATACAGGCGTGAATATGAGCATGAAGATCGAGGCTGAGAGCATAATCAAAGATACCTGCTGAGAGCCAAAGAGCACAGCGCGGTCAAGAATACATGCTTTGTAGAGGGATTCTCTCATATAAATGTAAAAAAAAAACGAGTTTCGAGTGACCTGATTTTTGAAAATCTACCTCGGTCTCCTGCTTCGAGATACTCCACAACAAGGTGCTCCTTGCGAAATTAATTTCCCCACAAATACGACTTCAAGTCTTTGAGTGATGGTATTCAGGTCTTTTATTTACCTTGTATCTGTTTCTGCTTCTCACCTTAACAGGCTGGAAGTTGTATACAATCAGGCCTCGACTCAGACCTTTCCTTCGATCAAAAAAAAAAAAAAAGAGATTAGAATACAAACTTAATCTGTCATCGTGAGTATGTTGTGTTTTGTCTGCTTGATCTGATAAGAAAATAACCACTTTATTAAGTGAGAGACGTCATCAATAGCCGCAAACTCGTCTTCCCATCTTTTTATGGCCTCGATAATGTTATTGAGGCTTCGGGTAAACTCGGCTTTTGTTGCCTCTGAGCTATTCTTACCTATGGGCAACACCAACAATGCAACATTGAGCTGCACAGTCTTCTTTACCAAGGTCATAGATGGACCAGTCGAAGTTGCAGTGCTCAAAAATTCTGTTGCTGCTGTCATTGTCTCGTAGATCCACCTCAAGTAGGCACTAAATCGAGACACCAGGCTTTTCTTGAGTCTCGCTTTCACTATCCAAGCATCGAGCGCATTGAGGTTTTGGTAAATTTTGAAAGAATGACGGCCAAAAAGCGGGTATTTAAAGCTAGTTTGATTGATAAAGGCTGTCAAAGTTTGTGAGATTTGAAGAGCGCAAGCCTCAGCTTCGCTCTGAAAGTAGTTCAAGGTCTTATCCAATACACCATCATTCTGTTCAAAGAGGAGTTTCGAATTTTCAGTAAGCTTGTTGCATTATCTGTTATTAGGGTCAATGGCAATGGGTGTTTCGTCATGAGGCAGAATTGCATCGGTCAAACAATTCTGAAACATCAGAACTTTCTTGATAATAATGGAGCTATTAATAGGAGTGCTCTTGCAATCGTGGAACCAGGCAGATGTGAGAGTCTTTCGACAAAACACGGCCCGATGTCGCAATTTGAGTAATTTGTATTGATAGGCGTAAACAGCCTTGTTCAGTGAGGCTGTGCTCAGTGATGGGATGAACTCGATTTCTCGATATGTGCTCCACGTGAACTGTAATAATGTCCTAAGGTAGTTTCAGTGAGATTAAAGAGAATCAGATCTTAGCAGCTGAGGCCAATTTCTTGATGAATTGAAGAGTCAGGAATAAGCCAAGACAGTTGAAATTTGGATTCTGAAAGCCACTCTTAACGCCAATAGATGTATTCAGAGTTCGATGAATGTCAGCAACGAGACCTCATGAGGCTAGCAAAGTCAAAAATGCATGGTACCCAGACTTACACAAAAGAGACCAAGCAGTAACATTGCACCTTGACTTGACGGATTCTTTTTTCTTCTTTAGAGCTTTCAAAAGGTGAAGCTCCCTAAAGTCTTGAAGATTTGGCATTCCGACTCAGATCACGCGATTTTTTGTCATTCAAGAAACTCTGTGATGGAAACAACTAGTGATAAAATGATAATACTGATTTCTTTATTTCAACTCACGACTTTCAACTCAGGCAGATCTGTGTCAGTAAGTATGGAAAGCGTGGAGCTGGAGTGGTCTTGATAGCCCAATTGACGACTAAGCGACAACTAACTGACCACTTTAGTGGAGAATCCCAGGTTGTAGTGAGCCTGGAATTGGTAAGGATGACTAACAAAATACCGTGTTTAAAGGCGTGAGACTACAATGTATGGGTCAAGTTTTGTGGCTTGAGTAGCTGAATGCGAAGATTCCAAAGCTAAAACAAGGCACATGGAACATGAAATTGGGGATTTTATAATTCCACAGCATAAAGAGGTGTGTCTGTGGGAGTGGCTCATTTCTAAAGAATGGCTTATGGGATTGATTTTCAAAAATCATGATCAAGCTCCAACATCAGTCCATATCCATAGCCTGAACCAATTCCTTGATTCTCACGATACTGTATAGATCATAAAAAGTTGTTGAATTCAGACTCGATTCACTCTTGCCCTAAATACACGCCATAGGATACTTAACCGTGTATCACCAGCCTTTAATGCGACCTTCATCAACTCAAGACAAAGAGATCTCAAGATCAGCAAGTTTATCGCCTTTCAATCCACATACCTTGACGATTTTTGACAGTTGAAGATCTTCTGCTGAGCTCTTAAGTTGAACACTATGAAGAGCGCCACAGTCTTCCGTGTGTACGTTTTCCATCCATTTTTTGCCCTTCTTTGCATATAAATGAACACTGATACTCTTTTTAATCTTGTCGCAGATCGTCAAGACCTGACAAGAGGGGTCAATGACGAGCTCTACGTCTGCAGAGCAGCCAAAAGTGTGCACCAATGAGCCTTTTCTTAAATCGTAGACGCGGACCTGGCCCGTTTCCAGATCTAGATTGCCACAGATAAAAAGCCAGTATCCGTTAAGGCCAAACTGAATATCAGTGATTCCGTTCATCCCAGCGATTTCAACTGTCGAGACTGCGGCGAAAGATGTCAAGTCGATGATCTCGACTTTTTCTTTAGTGGCCAAGCCAAGCAATGCACCGTCCACATGTATGGCAGCTGCAAAAATTGTAGAGTATGCCTCAGAAGTGTAAATTACCCGGTCCTGATTGGCAAACACCCACTTTTCTTCCTCTGTCAAGGCCACAAAGTAAGGTATCAGAGGATGTGTGAGCAAAGTGCGAACTTTGCCAAGAGAGAAAGTGTGTTTTTCATCAGTCAAGAGGTTCATAAGACCCTCACTCATAATACCAATCGGCTCAGTCGAACTTTCATTATGAAGGAACGCAACCGCCTGGAATGCAGCAAACTTCTTGTTCGAAGGAAGACAAATGATCTCAGACTCCCCTGAAACAATCGCGTGGCCGTTCTTGGGATTGAGTGTAAGCGCCAAGGGATGAACAATGTCAATGTCGGTCTCATTGATGGTTACAGAAACAGCCGATTGAGGCGTGACTGAAAGTGACAATTTCAGTTGTTTATGAAGCGCAAAGAGCAGCTCGCGTGCCTGAGAAATGACTGTGACAAAGTCATCGGAAGTCTCGGCGATCGGAATAGACTCTGGGCTAGCGAGGGGCTCGGCGGCTTGTGTCACTTCCATAGACTGGTCTTTTTCTGATAGATTCTCACTTTGTCGCGTAGCAAACGTCTCTGAAATCTGCTCGAGGGCCCTTTGAGCCTCCTCCATATCCCTTGTGGCCTTAGCAGCCACCCGGACCGCGGCATCGTACTTATAAAGAGCCATACTAAGTTCTTCTCGCGTGCTAGAGAGTTGTTTCCTTAGCGTAAACACTTCGAGTGCTAAGGCGTCCCATTCGTTCTGGAAAGCGGCTAGCATTGTTGGAATCGAGTGGAATTCCACCGGCTTCGGAGGAGAAATCACCGGGAGACCGCCACTTGAAACGGTGACGAGCTCTTCTACTGTCAAAGGTTCATCATTCAAAGGGTCTTTACCTGAAGTGGCCACGTACGCCAGGGCGAGTTTTCTATCAAAAATCCCACCGCTTCTGGGCGAGACCACAGGGTCTGTAGTTTGAGTTCCCGAAATTGCACACTGCATTTCGGACAGATTCAATGGGTTGTGGATTTATGTGTGATACTTTTTCTGGTTGTGTTTTCTGATACACTATTTCAAGTAACAAATAAGGGTCAGCGAATGAGAGATGGCAAGTAAGCTCCAAGCTGAGGAGGAGAGTTCAGATTTGTAATAGAAGAACGTGTTCAATGAAAAGATGCAAAAACCCCAGGGACAAAGTTGATGCTATTCCAGAGCATGCAAATGAGTTAATGTCTGGTTTTGGTAATGAGATGGATGAAGAAGCGCGCGCTTTCGAGCCTGGGGCCGAGCTGCAGTATTCTAATGAAGGAAGATTTGAAGCTCTATCGATAAGATTTCTTATTTCTGTTTTTGACTTTTTGCTTTCTTCTTGTTTTTGTTTTTGAACTACTAGAACTAATCCCGCAAGGTGTTTGTTATGCACCGAGGGGTACGATCTTTGGCTTTTTTTTGTACTCGATCATTTTCCCATGGACCATAGAGAAGAGCAGTACAGAATGGCTCTCGGCATGTTGTGGATTGATTTAGCCTGCGAAGACTAGGAAAATAACAGATGATTTTCTTTGAATCTCTATGAGGTCCTTTAATGGGATGATGAGAAGCGGGCTGGTGTCCTCTCATATCTATATCGAGAAATTAGAAAGGCTGCTCACTTACTTATTTAACTCAAGTTTGAGAGAGTGCGGCCGACAAGCACTATACCTTTAGATCAGGATCCAGTATCAAGCTAGACCTTCCTTCCTCAAAAAAATCGAATATTTGCGACTGTTTTATTCTGGTGTAATTATTTCGTGAAGTGGGCTTGAACACGTCAGGAATTGTTTTTCTGGTCAGAAAGGATGATGTTGCTATTAAATGGCCTTTTCTCACCAAAGTCTTTTATACTAAGACGTTTCGGATCCGTACATATACACTTTCATCCTTTCTGTTGTCCTGAATCCGTGAGAACAACAATTAATGCGATTCATTCTTGATTGTAACAAGAATAGGTGATCATGCTGCTTGAAATCTTATAAAGTAGTTCGAAAATGTCTCTGAGTGTCGCAGCTATATCTAGAAGAATTTGCCTTGCTTGGCCTCTTTCATGAAAACTAAGCCGTCTTGTTGCTTAGACTTGCCATTGCCATGTTGGATGATCTTCCCATTCCCTTTCAAAGCCTTTTCGAAAATGACTCCATGGTCCAGTGATGAGTCATCAGATCCTATCCAGATGGGACTACCCTGAACATCTTTCCTTTTAACCTTTCGATTTTTGCTCACAGTATAGTGTTCAATCGATAGTTTTCATCAATCACGCTTTATGGTCATATCTCATTTCGGGCTCGCGTCTTCTTTGATACTTCTTTTTGTGATGGAAGCAGCCGCAGCAATATCCTATTATGCTGAATATAATGAAGAGAATAGCTGACACAGCGGCACTCCATGCAAAGGCATAAAATTGTTGCGACAAAAATGTTCTGACGCCGAAGGTATCGAGATTTGCATTCACAATTTTTCTCACATACAAGAACACACCCGTCGTTAGCGCTGAGCCAATAACCACCACCAACGCCACGAAGAACATTAGCAAGAAATTACAGCAAGACAACCACGAGCTTTCTGGAGAACAAAATATTCCAACCATTTGAAATGCAAAAGACACAAATGCCAAGCCTGCCCCCGCGAAAAGAAGGGAAAACCCAGCTATCGTCACTTTATGGAGTAGACCAAGGTCCTGCTTCAAGTTTCCTGGAAGACCTAAGTTGTCATATGTCAAAGAGGAAGTCACAGCGAGCAAATCCGAGATGAACGAGTCTGTGAGTCCGCCAGTCAAATTACTAAGACCCTTTCCGTAGTTCTCGATTTGCCCCAACATCTCGTGCTTGATAAGTGACAAGGGATCAAGCTTGTATCCAAACTCTGGAGGCGAGCAATACGTGTAGTTAACGTTGTCATTCCGGAACTGCTTCCCAAGCGAACTAAGCTCAGAAGAAAGGTCTGTGACATTGCCTGTGAGATCGCCCTTGCAGTAACCATAGAAACCGACAGAGTACATATCCGAAAGACCCAAGTCCGATGGGCTTGCCGAGGAAATGATATTGTCAAGCACAGAGGAAAGATCACCAGTGATTTGTGAGAGAAGAGTAGATACTGCGTCCGGAATTGAAGCTGTCGAGGCAAACGCCTGTGCCTCAGACAACAAACTGTTTGTATCAGCGGTAGATAACGCATTTGCAATTCCCGACGTTGAGATGCCCAAACCAGACGCCACTGATTCAATGGCAGAATTTCCACCTCCGCCGATAATACTACCAGCGAGAGAAGTCACGCCCGGGATCTGCGCAGTCAAGCCAGAAATGTCAAAGTCTCGAGCCTTCAAAGTCTTCGTGGGTTCCAACTTAAGTGGCTCGACGGGGACCTCTAAAGCATGGAGTTCTCGCTTCGAAAGAAGATCAGTGTTCTGGAAAATGGTTGACAAGTTTAAATTGTTGAGCTGGAAACTGATGAGGTAGTTGTTTGTAAGATGGCTTTCATTTTGATAAGAGCCAACCAAAGACCATGCCAGAAGCACAATCGTTGCCACGGTAAAGAACAAAACCAAGAGTCGAAAGAACATTATTTTCGAAGTTCGAGCTTCAAAGATTTTTGATAATGTCTTGCGGCTGGCGACCTGGTGTTTCGAGGGCTGAAAACTGATAGGGTATGGTTTGAGGATCTGGTGATCAGGGGAATTCGACGATGAGAGAATTGAAAATCTTTCGCAGGATCAAGTTAATGAATCCGTGGGGCTTCTCTTGGGAAATGTTTGGATATTCAAGGATTTCGATCTTGTAAGCCCACCTTGAGATAATTGGATTGTGGCTTGGTCCTAAAAAAAAAGAAAATATAATCACGGGCGACGTAACCCAGAGACGGAAACCTCGCAAGCTTACATTGCTATTGCATTGCGAAATTCTTAGCATCGCTGATTTAAGCGAGAGATGGTGCAGCCTCGATCCAGAATTCCTGCACGTCAGAGCAATTGTCCAGCGCCGTGTTGATGACACGCCTCGTTATGATGAGGTTATTAATAGACGCGTTGCGCGCATGCATACAATTTTCTCAGAGGGGTAATTTCAAGCGACAATTCCTCATTCATGGTGTGATAAATCATACGGTCATAGAAGTACGCGTTCGTTTGGTCAATCGACACTTCGTGATGTTAATCAACACTTCGAAATGTCACAAAGACAGTATGTCATTCAGTATCATTCCATATTGTCCAACTCGTTGAGAAGCTCCTTCTCAAGCTCATCCATGTCGCCCAGGTCTTCTGTCTCGTGCTCGTTATTCCAAGTATACTCTGTTCTTCTCCTTTTAGAATTTTGGTCCTCTTCAGAATTTGCTGATTCCTCATCCTCTGACTCGACCGGCTTTCTCTTATTGTTCGATTCCTTCATGAGACCTTTCAAAAACATCGACCCGCTCGGTTGTGGCGCGGACTGATCTTCGTCTTCTGAAGATACCTCCCCCTCATTTCCACCAGTCTCATCTGCATCATCATCACTCAAGCCAGCGAGAAAATCGTCCACCTCTGCACTTGCATCATTAAAATCGTAATCGTCAATTGATGTGAGCGAATCTGCTCTTGTTCTGTCAATCTGATTCATGTTTCTCATCAACGTCTTCTGTCTCTGATCCTCAAGCGCCTTGTTGTATTTATCCACGTCCAGCTGAGGAACAAACCACTCTTTCTCTGTTAACTCAATCATATAATCCAGCTCAGGCACCTTCGCCCACAGACTCAAACAAGCAAAGAGCCAGTCTGGGCTCACGATTTTGACTGAGGGGATGGTTTTCTTGGCTACACGAACCTTGAGTGTAAGCCCCGCTTTGCTGAGTGTGGCATTTGGATCTCGACATACAACATGTGTCACGTCAGGGAAAACTTCGTTCACGACCTTGACGCCGAACTGTCGACACCAAATGACGATATCGGCATTATCTATATTCATTCCAAGTGGGAGAATCCCCGAGAATAGAATGACAACGCCCCTAAGGCACTCCAGTTTGAGCTTCGGTATTATCGTCGTAAGGTCGGGGCGTGGGACGTTATGCTCCTTGCTATGGGCGGCAAAGATATTGAAATATTCCTGATGGATGTTTTCAAGAGCGCTCTGCAAGGTCACGAGCTCTGTATCATCGTCTCGAAGAAGATGCTCTTCGTCCTCGCCAGCACCATCACTTTCAGGTGCTGGTGTTTCATGCTCGTGTATGATCTTTTCCAAGTTATGCTGGAGCTTGGCGAGTGGGCGGTCATGCTGTTGCTGCTCCACAAGCTGATTACGTGTGATCAGCTGCTCGAGCAATAGATTCTTGTTGTCTTCGCCCCCGCCTAACAGAAGTATACGGTCTACGGGCGAAGCATTCTCAGGAACTTCCGACGGGCTAGTGGCAGGTGTAGACGCAAGTTCCGTATCCCCTGACGAAGGGATGACCGAGACTTCATCAGAGACCTCAGTCTGCGCATCTGCCTCTTCAAGATCTAGATCCAGGGATTCCGAGGCATCACTGGCCGCAGTCAGAGTCTCTTCAAGTGCTTCAAGCTTGGCAATGGTCTTTCCTCGTTTTGTGGGGCCGAGAAGCTGCCCGTTCTTTTTCGGTAAGAAGCTCAGGTTGATGTCACCGATTCCGACAAAGAAGTCGTAGGGCACAACCTTGATCAAGTTCAGCTCCCACTGCCAGACGTCTCCTCGATCGTCGATGATCACCACCATCAGCTGGTCCACTGGGAAAAGACGCTTCAAGTTCTTGTGTGTGAGCAGACCGCTCTCGTCTCTGCTGAGAATCCTGTCGCCAAAGTACTGCCCCGTCGGATCGATGATATGAGCTATTTCGAGCGCGTAGTTCCGCGTGGCCATTGTATAAATATGTAGCTCGTACAACTCCGAGACACGTGCCAAGAACTCCTTGAGCCCCGGCCGCAACTTGACGTAGTACCAGCACTTGTTGGGCGGCGGCCGCGGGCCTGTCCAGCCGGGCGGAAGCACAGGATCCTCCTCCAAAGAGAAAGACCGCACGTCCTTCACGTAGGGGTAATTTGCGTTATTTTTATCGCGTTGCCACTCGCCGACAGTAGGGTCTACGGTAGCGTGAATGACCGTTTGATCCAAGTCGACCACCAAGATCAATTTGCGCTCTTTCACAAGCGTCTGCATTGCCAGCCGCTCGATTTTGGTCGCCTCGTCAGCAGAGACTTTGAGCCCCGTGTTATCGTGGGCCATCAGGATCGGCGCCCGTGACTCGTACGTATACCCAGAGTAGTCTTTTTCGTCCTCGACGGCCATGCCGCAGAATGCACAGAGACCCCCATATTGCACTTTATGCGTACACTTCTCCTGGATCACATAGAGTTCTATTCCCAGGTGCTGGATCTCTTTTTGCGGGTGAATGTGCACAGAAACGACATCGCCTTCGATGGGCAGCTCGAACAACCCAATGCGTTCAACGCGTACTTTTTTCGGCGGCTCTTCGCTCGACATGGGGTCGTCTTGGTAGTCCCAGTATCTGTATCGAAAGAGCGGCGAGTGTTTTTTGACTGTGTCGCCCGCCACGCAGAAAACCGTGCTTACTGTAACAGGAAATGGCACTGAGGCAGGTAGCAGAATACTCGTCATAGCTGTATGTGTGGGTATAACGTGTTTTTTCTGGGTTTGTTGGGCCTTTTGACAGCCTTTTTAGCGTGTTTTGGGTTCAGCGCGTGCAAATATTAAGATAGGCAGTTTGTATGGCAAATATGCACTCCAATCGTCGCTTGTTGGAATCAGGTGTGATCAAGCAAGATAAAGTGCCAGAATTATCTGAATTTGTGTGAGGGAATAGTCGATTTCCCTGGGTTTTATGGCACTGTCAATAATCAATGTTTATCTCTGGTCTAGTATGGCGGGCCCTGGAATGCGGTGCTCTTGGATCAGCGTGTCGCGGTGCACGGGTCTGTTAGGTAGTAGGGAAGACGGCTCCGAAGTGTCAGGGTTTTTTTCTTGCCAGGTCTATAAAGTACGAGGTTTTGATCTACAAAGATTCCGGGTCTCATCAGGAGGCCTCATCAAGAAGAACGTTGACTAGCTTTAATATATGAAGTTGTCTTTTTGTCGGCAATTTCATGGATTATTGTTGTTGATGTAGGAATTTTGTGGGGAGCGCTAATCACATGGGGCCAATGGTCGATGAGCATTGTGCGGTAGTGTTCTGAACGGGTCCCGTGTGCTAGGTATCTCTATTCTGCTTTTCCGGTAAAAAAGAAAAAAAGGTAAGGCGAATGGATCTCAATTTAAACGTTCTGAGATGTGTTTGATAGTGTTTATAAGAGGAGGAAGAAGTCAGAAATTTTTTTTGAAGTCACACTGGTTGCTGAATATCATTTATTATTTTTATTAGGCATTGATTGAACAGACAGCCTCTAGCAATAAAAGTGATATCACTCGATTAAAGTCCAGTCATAATATGTCTAGATTTATAAAGTCTTGTTATTTTTTCTTTTGAATGAGCCGCTACACCACTTCTAGACAGAGATGAGTCACGTTTTGATTCTTCTAGATCACAAACACTCATAGGAACTAAGATCAAAGAGTGTATAAATTCTAGTCCTCCGCTCAGTCCTGTGCGACAGGCAAAGTTTATTCTCCGCTTCGGTCGTGCGACTTCGGCTGCGAAAAGTTTCTATATTGGTGATGAAGGTCAGTTCACTAAGAGACTTGCAAAGCTTTTGGTCTGAATCTTCGGGGTGAAATTTCTCAAAAAAATGTGACATAATTTGAATGAAATGATACATTGTCCGCTTCCTTGATGCCTTTGGCTTTTCTGTACTAAACCGGATCTCAGCTTTTTCTATACACGCGGGTATTGGCCCAATGCTTTGGCATGTTGATCGAGAAATTTTTCTGAGATATTCAGGGAAAGTTTCTCCCAAAGTAAGCTCATGGGACATTCCTGAGCCCTAAACTCGGGGCTGATGTCTTACAAAACCTCACAAAAGGTTCAGTTAGCGGCAAACAACGACCGTAGCAATTATGCCTACCCTATCCATCATGGAGTCGTACAAGAACGAACATACTAAATTTCGGTCTTGCTCTCACTTACCAAATAGGCCAGAGTCCGTTCAAACAAGGTTATATTTCCGTGAGAATATCTACTGTATGTCCTAACAGAATTGACCCCACCCATTCGAACTCTATCCCTTGTGACAATGTGATGTACTTTCAATGCTTGAGATGCACTAAAACTATTAGTGTTATGAGCCATTGATGTGATATGCTTTCAATAAACTCCAACCTCACCTCATTAAACGTTCAGTGCAATGGAGATTCGATAATATAAACTTCCATTCCCTGTTGTGCTGCTCCACCATCAGGGCATTCGCAGCCTTACTCTATGTCTTCGAGCTCTTCCTCCTCAGACTCTTCCAGAAGTGCGTCTCCCCACAGGACCTGAGCTGTGGGATGAGACATTTTTAGGTCCCCGCCATTTCTTACGTCGGCCAGGTCCTCCTCTAAACCTAGGTCCATGTCGAGGTCTCCAGCATCTGAGCCCGTCTCGTCAAAGTGCATTGTGAACTCCGGTCCCAAATCACCGCTTTCGCCTCC
>JAKTUN010000164.1:0-21039 GCA_030556725.1 Metschnikowia viticola | reverse complement strand
CTTGCAGTGTGCGCTGCCTCCGGCTCCACCATGAACTGAGATGTACTTAGTATCGAGTTTTTGCAAGAAAGGAAAGTTCAAACAAGGGCAGAGGTAAATGAATTGCTCGGGCAAGCAGGAAGAAGAGGATAACTAATAGATTCAGATCATGGGAAAGAAGAAAGGAAACCGAGATTATCACGTTTCGTAGCAGGCAATTGGTGAAATCCCCGATACATCTCTAACCCTGAGTCCTTATGTGAGTCAAATGTAGAAATCAAGACCGGCAATACACGGTCAGCAAATCCGCTCAAACCACACAATGCCAAATTTTTTGAGGCAGCTTCGAGATTATAATCATGAGTGTCATTAAAGCTATAAAATAAATATATAATTGGACAAACTTTCGAATCCCGCCAAACTAGTGGCTACTTCCTAGTCTCCATGTCTGAAGCAACATCTTTTCCCGTAACGACATGAGCCGGAACGAGCCCAATTTGCACACGGCTTCAGTCTCCAGTTGGAAGGCCGTTCCACAGACTTCAATTCCGAAGCGCCATGCGCAAACTGACACTTGCCTCCATACGGACAGACTCCCAGCTTCATGAACGAAGCACAAAGCTCGGTCTTGTAGAGTTGTGTGTTTAAATTCTTGCCCTGGCTCTTGGTCGAGGAAACCGAAGAAACCGAGCACAGGGACCCTGCAGAAGACGCAGACCCGTGTCGAGAATTCATGGACGAGAACGAAGAAGTGCGTCTCAGACTCGCCGGTCTGGGGTTTTCTAGATGGGAAAATGCATGCTCCGTGCTCATATTCAAAAAGGCATCGTTTGTGCTGGGTGTATGGTGCACGTGGCGAGCATTTTCGAAAGAGGTCCGGCGGCCGCCGGTCACGGGAAACAAAAGACTGTGTGGCAAAAGCAGCTGTGCATATTCTAAGGACTCGTCACGAAGCAAGCAAGAGCTGTGGAAAGAGTTCGTGTTCGAGGCGTCTTGGAAAGCCGGCACGTGATTCATCAGGAAATTCGGGCTAAATGTTGTGTTTTGCTGGACGGCGATACGAGGCCGTGCGGAGCCCAGAAGACCTGGTGGGCCCGAGTACAGGAGGCCCACTGAGACTGGGTTCAGAAACGAGTAGTTCTGCAAAGGAGGGGACTCGAGCCATAACTCAGGCAATAAGTCGTCCTGCAGTTCCGCGGACGAAGACGACTTAGCCGAAGGAGATGATATTGCCGAAACAGAAGGTCTGTATTGAACAGGTTTCACATCTCGGGGAAAGCCAAAAGGTGAGGCGTATAACGTTTCCATGTTAATGTCTGGTTAAAAATAGCGTGTGACTTTGTTACTGAAAATATGGGTCTTGACCAAATAACTTGACGAGGTTTCTGGGGTCGCTTAGTTGATTGTATGTTTTGTCAGAATCGATTCGATTGAAAAAAAAAATGACGTCAATAAATTTTCAAAGAGTCTGGTCTCTTGATGTTTCCTCTTTTCGACTGGTGTGATATGTTTCAGATGCTTGGGTAGTGATGAGATGCCGCCTCGATTGTGACAGCTGGGGTTGGAACGAGGTACGGCGAGAAAACAGCGTTGGGTGAGACGCTTGGGATGAAACAAGAGAGCCCTTTTCAAAACAATTGTATGGGAGACGCGGCAAGCGTGAAATGAGGGACAAGGCTGAAGCCAGAGGATTTGGGAAAGGTATATAAACCAAAAATGTAGAAATGTGATAAACCGGGCAACAATTTCAGCTCCGACACGGACCAATATATATGCGGCCGCCAAGTGAGGAGTATGAGGAGTCCGGCGGCCCAAAGAACGCAAGCCTGCACGTGGGCACTATAACCTCTATTTTCGGCGAGGGGAAGATGCACAGCCGGCAGGCGCGATTTGAGAAAGGGCAAAACGACAATGGGCAGGCAGCAAGTGAGGCGCCCGCACACCTTTTTAGAGACGGTTTCAAGCAGACCCCTTTGATCTGCTTTAGCGATGAGAAGCTCCTTTGTGCGCACGAAAACAATGACTTTCGTTCGGTGTTAGGGGCTTGGCGAGAAGAGTGCCTATTCTTTTTTATTTCAGAAATGTTATGTGAGCTCTCTCTACCATGCTGAGTCTCGGCGGGCTGAAGCTTGCTCTAGCACGGTAAAGCCCAACTTTGTGATCTCGAGGGCCCAAATGTCAGGTGAGCCCCCAGAATGTTGTGGTTTTCTCCTGGCATGCGAGCCGGAGCAAAATGGCGCCACTACAGGAGCAAATGTGCGAATGTTGAGAAGCCCGTGTCTTCTGAGCACAAAGGAGTAAAAAAAAAAAAAAAACTGTGAGCTTCCTTAGAGGCTTCCCAAGAAATGTGTGCCGTGCTCGGCATATCCGAGGTCGGGCGACGCTGCACATTCCGGGGTCGAAGCGGCTCGATAGCCCGTCGGAATTCCGGGGGCCCTAATCTGATACTGGATTAGTGGCCGTCTCGAGGCTGAATAGAAATTAGAGTACAAATTGCGTTTTTGAATATTAACAAAAAGCGCCTCGGCCTGTTCTGGCTGGAGGGAAGCCCGTCAGTCGGAATTAAACTTTGGGTTTGGCCCGCCTAAACTTGCTCGCAATTGAGAAATGTGTGAGGCCGTGAGCATTCTGGTCAAAAGAGCTTGGCAACTGGACGCGCGGATCTACGTACAGGAATTCCTGCCCGTGTTGTCAAGCCGGGGTACTCTCCTATCTTGTTCACTATGCCCTTAGGATGCACCTGCTCCTATACGGCAGCGGAGCCTTTTCTTTTTTTATTTCCCTTGCCAATTTGTCTAAAGTGGTTGCTAATTTTCGAGAAAGTGTCTAAAAAGTCAAGAATGTGGGTCTGTTTTCTTCTTTCTGGCTGACTTCCGATGTTATTATACATCCTGAATATCCCATGCTATTAGTACTCTCATTTCCCCTCTCGGACATTCCCGCTGTTTACTCTCCTACTCTATACTTGCTCAGCTTTCTTAGGTTCGGCTGCGAGGTACCTTTGCCTTCGAGTGTGGTTTGAGACTCGGGCTCTTGGTCGGGAGAATGCTTATCGTGGTCTCCACTTATGCCGATGTGCCTGTTGAATCTATTTTTGAACTGTCTCCGCCCTTTTCCATCTGACCGAAACCCCTTTATCAAGTCCTTCACCAAAATTAATGTTGAGTGCGAAAACAAAATATGACTGCAAAAAAACAACGAAAGCGTTTCAGAAGTATTATATCTGTCTTCTTCTCTACGATCTTTTTCCTATGTCCACAGTGTAAAACTGAATACCTGGCTATGTGAAAGGTCAATTTTTTTTTGACAAAACCTCTTGCTTTTGGAAGCGGCGTGCAATGAAGTGACGAAAAAGGTCCTCATTTGGCCAGGGCCTCAAACCATGTATCTCCTCACCCGTCCTCAGATATTGTTTCTTGGTCCCGCAGAACCCGGTCATTCATGTGATAATGCATCCCTTGGCAGGCTCCCGATACTGCTTGAAAACGCCGCCGAATGCATGTACCAATTATTTTGTGGTCTCCTTTCTCCTCAATTTTCTCTGTGGAATGATGCCCGTGCTCCGGGTTTGCTTACTCATTTGGGCAGGATCCACAGCATATCGCACGGCCAGGAGCTCCTGATTCTATGTTTAGAATTGAAAATCTAGCTGACAGCCCCAAAATTCTTTCAGCAATTTAAATGAAGGCTGACATGATTCTTTGTATCTGGGTGGGAAATCTATTCACCAGAGGCGACCTCATGACATGCAACAGCAATCCATATTTTTTTGGAAACGGGTCCGACACACGGCTTGGTCCTGGAAAACCAAAGAAGGGGTTTCTCTTGCTATTAATCTCCTAAGTCCAAAATCTTCTGGAGGATTGTAATGAAATCGAGACCAAGAAATATGAATAGAACTAAATATCATGTGTGTCGCGTAAAGCAGTGGGTGCAATTTGACCGCATTACTAGTGCCTCTGATCGCTTTTCCGTGGCATCTGTATTTGTTCTCAAAGGAAGGTAAAAGAAGAAGCACGTGGATTGTCTTCCATAAAAAGAATTAGTTTCTTTGAGACATATTGATAAAAAGAATTTGTGCACATGGATCCTCGACTTTGAGGAGATGCATCGGGCCAAACTTATAGAGCTGCACTCCCTGACCAATGGCGTCTGCTCTGTCTCTCTACGGGCATTTTCTTCAGAATCGTCATGGACTAATTCTATATAGAAATCATTTTTTCATAAGAAAGCTTCTTCCTTAGCGAGTCGAGATCTTGCTAAAGAGTGAACGTATTTCTTCGGTACATCAGACCTGAAAGTCAACCTCACGGCACCTGTGACGAGTATTTTTACATTTGTGGATTTAGCGCTGTTTTGACTAGGTCGCTGAAGTGGTAAGTCTACGTTTCTGTGCGCTAGAATAATGATTTGTTGAATAGTAAGCAAGAATGAAGACGCAGAAGCTGTAAAGGCCGTGTAAAAGTTTAAACGAAACTCCAAAACTCTTAAGTTTCTTCAATTTTTCATGCTAGCTTAAAGCAGACTAGTTGGAGGCGTTTACCGGTGAATCTTACGATGCATCTTGAGCCAGAAGGTAAGAAAGATTTATTGATGAAGCAGTGCATTGGCGTCTTGCCTGTTCATCAGAATTGACCCACGGCATTTTGCTTACGCTCGAATCACCAATTCCGGCTCTTTATATTCTTGATTAATTATCCAAATTTGATGGGGCTGAATTACATTTTGTTCCCGCCACAGTCCTCCATCAAGCAGATAGAGAGTTCGCCAACAAATGTTATCAGCACAATCGTGCAAAACCGAGAGAATATGTATTTCTTTTTTTTGTTTCTATCTCTCTCTTATTCCAGGCTATGTTATGTATCGTCTTCTTTGTGCTCAAGTTCGAAGTGTTGTCTAAAGCACGCCTCAGGTATATGATCTAATGTGAATTGCAAAGGAGGAAAAGTGCTCAAGTGGGTCAATTAGAAAATTCTAGCCTCCTCGCAGAGAAACGAAATTGAATGTTAAAATTCAGCGGTTTCTGGTAACGTTTTGGAAATCGATACTTATCACCTTTGCTGGTCTTGCGGTTGTGGGACTCACCCAAAAAGATAATTGTGCCTATCATTTCCTTCTTTTCCAAGTGAAGTATTTCTGAAATGTTCCGATTTTCCTTTTCTATCCTCTACATGAGTTCGTTTCAATCCTAACCTTTTCTTCATTCAATTTTGATATAACATCGGATGTAGCCATATAGATTCTTTTCCATTATCAAGGTTTCCTTTTTCTTTTCCTTTTCAGATCATTATCAATCTTATTTTATTACAAGTGCGCTCACATCTTTTCTCAAATTTAGAGGCTTCTCATGGACCACGGCCTGTCTCTTGTGATGCGCGCTACAAGCCTAGATCAATAATGGGCCTCTAATAAAAGCGTGTTTTCTTTCTTCCACCAGGATATTCAGCACCTTCCGAGTATTTTTCGCCCGCCATGGCGATCCTCAATAATCTACGAGAAATCCGCTCGTGGATGGACTCGGCCCAGCCGCACGTGGTTCCACAGTGGCAGATCGACTTGGTGCAAAAAAAAGGCTCTTCCGCAGACGTCGCCACTGATCTTCTACCCTCGATTCGAGGGCCTTTCAAGTCGAATTCTACAAATCTGATACCAGGGTCTGCTCGGCCGGATCTGCCGCTTTCGAACGGTGTAGATAGGCTGTTTACACGCGTGAACCTGCCGCTGATCACCGACCTTCTAGCGTCGCAACAGACGCGTCTTGGCCCGCCCAGAAACGACACTCTGAAACGCCCGCCACAAAGACAACCCCCTGATTTTTCGGGCACAAGCACACAGAGCAACTTTTTGGGGTCTGACACAAGGGCAAGAGACGGCAATAGCAAGCCAGGGGACCTGCGACATCGCGTCCAGAACCTGGCCCTTTCTAATCTGGCCACCTTTAATCTGGCCACCTTTAATCTGGCCACCATGAATCTGGCACTAATCGGATCAACTCTCTACGAATCTGCGTCCTCCAATCAAGCAGCTTCCAATAAACTACGATCAAATCCAGCTCTACCTAACCAAAAGAACGCGGGATCTGGGCCTATTTCTCTTCCAACGGTCCCCGCAACTTCTCATGATAGCGACGACTCTCCTTTTGACGACGACGATTTCATAGATTTGAGCATTCTCAAGCAAATCCCGCCGAAACGGCCTGCCGTGACTGAAGCCGCGTCTACTCAGCTGAAACGGCCCCGGATTTCTACCTCTACACAAGATACCATCCAGCCAGATCTGTCGATTCCGTCTTTGAGACCTGCACCCAAACCTTCGGCTGGCCCGATCCCTGTTTCGGCGCTGAGGTCCGCTGACCCGGGACGGGGCACGGGTTTTTCTGTGATTGGCCAAACTTCGACCGTGGGACTGGCCTCTGTTGGCCAAGCCTCAACCGTAGGACTGACCTCTGTTGTTGGCCAGACCTCTGTTGTTAGGCAGACCCCCTCGAAGGACACCGATGTGCGGGCTCTTCAGGCATACATTCTAGCGTGCGAGGACAAAATCAACTTGTTGGCAAAGTGCAATGCCGTGAACGACTCCACGTCTCTCTCTTTGGACGCGAAAAAGCTCTGGCACACCGAGAAGTTTGTGCCCAAAATGAAAGGAATCGACGAGAAGGTCGCGGGGCTCCGATCGGGGTTCACGTTCCTAAGGCCCGTCCCCACGGATTTGCTGAACATTCATTCCGATACGTCTTTCGGCAAACTTCCGTCGCTTTCGATCATCTCCTCCCCAATAAAAGCGGCATCTTCCCCCGCACACGAGCTAAGGAGTATCGAGCCCGCTTACGGAGCATCGGAACCGATTCTATCACATGCCCCTGAGCCCATTTTACTTGAGAATTCGGTCTTGCTGCCTGAACAAAACTACGCGAGCAATCTCGACGAGGCTCGGCATTTGGTTCTTGATCGGCGCAATAGATCTGCTTCTCCAGTTCGCGGCTATAAAGACTTCGAGGACGTCGAGGACGTCGAGGACGATGACCCCGAAGACGAAATGGGCGAAAACTTCATGGACGGCCTCCAGTCGTCACAGGTAGACGAGCTCGATACAGATTTGAGCGGATTTATTGCGCATGATGACGAGGAGGGCAACGACGCCGAGTTTGCCGACAGAACGTACACCGCCACACAGGCGACGCAGGTTGGAAAGCAGGTCTTGGAAACCGACGAGGACGAAGACTATGAGGAGGACGACGACTACGAAAACAATGTGGCGCTGGTTCACGAAGACTACTCGATTCGCAATGAGATTGCAGATCTCCGCTTGCTGCAAGACGTCGCTGAGCGCTACAATATGAACTATGAAGATGATCCTAAACTCGTGGAGATTTCTGACGACGAGAGTGAAAACGACGACGGCAACTTCACCACGCAGCTCCTCAACGAAGGGCGTGACCAGGTGGTTGAGATATTCTCTGACGAGGAGTTGAATGACGACGTTTTCGACGCCTTGGAGGCTCGTCCGCAAGTAAAACTAGAGGCAGCGCTGGTGAAATCGCACACCATTGACGATAGCGATTTCTCCGACGACGATGACGAAATACTCAAGGTCGCAGCCGCAGAGGGTGTCGATGACGCGGATAGAGAGGTTCTTGCTGGGTCCGAAGCGTTTATCGAGGAAGTGTACTCTGTCCTCAAAGACACCTTCCAGCTCCCGAAGTTCCGCCCGAACCAGCTCAAAGCCGTTGTCTCGACATTGCAGGGTAAAGATGTGTTTGTTTTGATTCCAACAGGAGGTGGTAAGTCTTTGTGTTACCAGCTTCCTGCACTTGTGACAAGGGGAAAGACAAGGGGTACCACCGTTGTGATCTCACCTTTAATCTCTTTGATGCAAGACCAGATCCATCATCTTCAGAAAAGAAACATCAGAGCAGATATGATCAGCTCCCGGGGAAGCGCAAAGGAAAAAAGTGATGCGCTTCGGTCCTTCGCTGCGGGCAATTTGGACTTGGTCTATCTTTCTCCCGAAATGGTGAACAAGGCACAATCGATCCAGCGGATCTTGGGCAGGTTGCATGATAACAACATGCTTGCGAGAATCGTGGTCGACGAAGCACACTGTGTGAGTTCTTGGGGACATGATTTCAGGCCTGACTATCAGGGAATGAGCATGTTCAAAGAAAATTATCCAGATGTACCCGTCATGGCGCTCACGGCCACAGCAAATGAGAAGGTAAGGCTCGACATCATCAACAATTTGCGTATGAACGACCCAGTTCTTCTCAAGCAGAGTTTCAACAGAACAAATCTATTCTACAAAGTCATGAAAAAGCCAGGTAACGTGTATGAGTGGCTTCGCGATTACATTTCAGTGCAACAGTTCCGCAAGACTGGTATTATATACTGCCATTCCAAGCAATCGTGTGAAACCACGTCTGAGAAACTTGAATCTTACGGCATCAAATGCAAATACTACCACGCGGGAATGGATGCAGATGACAGGTTTGAAGTCCAGACACAATGGCAAGAGAACAAAATCCAAGTCATCTGTGCGACAATTGCTTTTGGTATGGGAATAGATAAACCCGACGTCCGATATGTGATCCACATATACATTCCCAGAACGTTGGAAGGATACTACCAAGAAACCGGGCGTGCGGGCAGAGATGGGAATCCCAGTGAGTGTATTATGTTCTACACTTACAAAGACGCACGGGCGCTCAAGGGCCTCATTGAAAAAGATAAGGACTTGGATTGGTCTTCCCGTGAAATGCATCTTGCCAAGCTTCGACAAGTGACCCAGTACTGCGAGAATGGAACAGATTGCCGAAGAAGACAAGTGCTCCACTACTTCAATGAGGTGTTTGATGCCAAGTTATGTAACAAAAATTGTGATAACTGTTGCAGCGATATTGTGTCTGTGCAACGAGATGTAACCGAGCACTGCGCTAACATTGTGAAATTGGTGCAGTCTATTCACAAGGACAAGGTCACGGTAATTCACTGTCAAGATGTCTACTGGGGGTCGAAAAATCAGAAGATCATGACGCTTGGACATCAAAACAATCCCCATCATGGAGCTGGAAGAGAACTCAACAAAGGAGACATGGAGCGGATATTTTTCTACTTGCAGTGCGAAAATGCGTTGATGGAATATCAGGTGGTGAAGGGCGGGTATGCGACTTCATATGTGAAATTGGGGCCCAAGGCAAATGCGTTCATCAAAGCCACTAAGAAGATTGAGCTTTCCTTTGCTGTCGTTGAGCGCCCTACATCTTCTGGCGCAGCAAAGCTCACCGCGTCAGGTAATGGAACTGGGATTGTAGGGTTCCGATACCAAGAGTCGTTCAGAAGCGCCCGTGAAATAAGAAACCAAGAGGACGCGGAGAAGGAGAATGAATATGGGCGGGCGCGGAGGCCGCCCAGTCGTATTGTTCTACCATTAGAGACGTTTGATGGAGCCGTTACCGATTCCAACAAAGAACTCATAGATAAGGCATATTTCGAGTTGAGGAACTCAAGAACTTTGAAAGTTAGTGAGCTTGGATACGCCAGGGCAGAGGCCTTTATAGGAGACAACTTGTTGAAGGAGATGGCGATCAAGTTACCGACCAACGCGCGAGACTTTGCCAGGTTGAGAAATGTAACGAATGAGCAAGCAGACCATTTCAAGCACTTCAAGCATGTCCTCAATGGTCTTGCACGAGACAGGAAAAAGGCTGTGGCCGAGCTAGAAGGGCCCAGTCAAGTTTCTGCGGTAACTCTTACAGGAGACAACAGAATACACTCCTCGCCATACTTCCAGAACTCGCAAGCCAAGCTGAGTAAGGCTGCTGGAACACAAAAGTCGAAGCCACGGGCCAAGAGCAATAGCAAGAAACCTGCAACGCAAAGGAAGGGGGCCACACATAAGTCCCAGTCCAAGGCTTCACTGAATAAGGGACTTCTGTCGCATATCCGGCGCATGCCTATTTGATCAGAGTCAGGTAAAGCGAGCAAGCGTTTCTCTAAAGCTTGAGCAGCCAAATTATTTATTATTACAGTACAGATAAAGGATGGAAAGTTAATGTAACATACGACAGTCATAATTGTAAGCATGGCCAGGCCTTGGGCCACACGGAAAGGTGTGTGAAACCCGAGATTTGTTGACGATCCACGTCTCTGACATGGCAAGTAAGCCAGTGTGTAAATTATTCGAGTCTGAGTAAAAACCGCTGCTTCCCGAATCACGTGTGCAATGATATTAAGTACATTTTTGCACACAAGTAGAACGAATTTGTCAGCTAGAAATGATTTCCAGGCAGTTTATCCGCAGAAGCATCACAGAACAGAAAGTAGCATCACAATAAAAGTTCAACCCTGGACCAGTTCTCAAGTAAGACGCTCGCCCATAACTTCCGTCGGCGTTTAGCGCCCCGCCGACGCAGCCAACGCAGCCAATCGCGCATGAAAAATTGGTAATGCATCTCGCGAGACGCAGGCTCCCCACACTCGGAAAATCTCATGGGCCACATGTATCCGTGTCAGTGCGCTGCAAACGACACATGCCCAATTGTTCCGTCCACCACTCTTTCTCTCTTGGCTTTTTCCGATTCCTTCTCCAAGCCCATACATCTTGCTTCCCATAAATTTTTGAGATGTCGCACCGTTTTGCTCGTAGACTTCTCAAAGAGCACAAGTCATTCGAGCAGGCCAACTTACCTGGCGTGGCTTTGTTGGCCGGAAGTGATATTACCAAATATCTCATTTCGATGACCGTCGACAATCTGATATATGCGGGACAAGAGTTTCTTTTGCTGATCCAGATCGGCAACGACTACCCCGTGGAGCCCCCACTGGTGAAATTTGTCTCCAGAGATCAATACATTGTGCCCATGCACCCTCATATTTATTCAAACGGCCACATATGCCTCAATGTGCTAGGCAAAGATTGGACCCCCGCGTGTGGAGTAGAAAGTGTGGTTCTTAGTATACAGAGCATGCTTGGAACAAACGATTTGGTCCAGCGGCCGCCCGACGACGAGAAGTATATTCGTGTGGCCCCAAAAGACCCGAAAAACGGCAGTTTCATTTACCACGACGACACTGTATGAGGTGAGATGAGGCTGATATGGGCATAGTGTCACGAGAAACGATCGATCTGATATACCCTCCGCAGAATGGGCGATTTGATTAATCAAAAGGCAAGTGGCCGTCATTTGAGACCCCTGTCACTTTTAGAATGTGTCTCGAACTTAAGATTGATTTTTGCCTTTCCATCTTTAGGTTATCTTTTTCACTCAATACTCCAAAATTCTGCTCAATAGAATCCATCTCAAGCGCAACAGCTATTGGAGTTAACAAGAGCAGACATAGAGGCGATATTGGATAAAGAACAGAAAAGTAAAGAGAAAAAGAAATAGAAACTGGAAGTGTTTCATCTCCTCAAGATAATTTGAGCCTTTCACACCACGGCTGGGTCAAAATTAGTCGGGAGTAAGCGTGGTACCCTTTCATGCAAAACATTCGCCCCCTGAAAACACATGAGCAATTCGTAAATCACTCAACAATCGTCTAGCAATGTGGAGGCACCCTAGCGAATTGTTTGATTAAGTTTTCGAGCCGCATCCACTAGATATTTCGAAGCAATTCTCACAAATCTCAAGGTCATCTAACTGCGGATGTTTTGGAAGATAACATACAGTCAGATCCACGAATACCACCGAAAGTTCGGCTTGCTTTGGTCTGTTTTGTTTTATGTTGCTTAGCTTTGCTTTTTCTTTGTGGCCCTGTGCAATTGAGTTGACTTGAGCCCACCGAGTCCAGATTCAGAGAACGCAAACCAGAAAGAATATGGTCCGAGAATGGACAAGAGTTGGCGCAATAAAATAAATATACTTTTGCAAAGAAGTATTTGCTGAGACCATATTGTTTCATTCACACCATTGCTTTCCTAATTTCTTCGTGGCTGTTTGTGCAAGATTCGTCATTTTTGAGAAAATCGAGACTCGGTTCCCATCGAGGTGACCCTTTGCGACATGCCCTAATGCATTTGTTAGGTCTCATTCTGTCCAAGGTTCGAATTTGGTCCACGGCTCGAACCAATTATTTGTGGAATGTCTTGAAACTTTTCTGCTTCTTTTACCTCCGCATGACTCAACAAATACCGGGCAGACCGAGTGACCGAAAGTGTGTGCAAAACCAACCTTCGGCTTCAGATCAATATCTTCCAAAAACGGGATTTTTCAACAAAGTTGTTTGTCGCGCAACATGCCCCGCATTTTAAGTCCCGCGAGGCCGTGTAAGAGTATATCAGTGACGTCTTACGGCCTTGCTCCTTCAGACTTGCCGCCCGCGTGCACGCATGTGACCTGAGTCATACGGCAAGTCACATAAGGAGGACGAAAAGGCCGAGATTTTGGCAAATGGGCCATTCTTTTCTTTCAATAGATGACTTCTTGGACGAACAATCATCGAAAGCTAGCTTCAATTTTTCAGAGGAAGGACCTGGGGGAATATAGTAGCGGTTTTATCTGAAAGTCTTCGAATGATAAGGAGTTCACAAAAAGGAGCTGGCGCTTGTGGGAGTTCTGACCCGGATACTCCGGACAAGCAGACTTCCTCAACTTTAAAGCTTATCAAAGTTTGAGGTCTCAAAGTTTGAAATTTCGAGCCCCCACTAATAATTAGCAGATTGGGATGTGGGGGATGTGGGGGATGGACGAACTTGGGCGAATTGCCCCGATTGCAGAGGCTTCTTTTCCTACTTTTACCAGAATCTCAAACTACATTTGGCAATGACCCGAGCCAGCGACAGTACACATAAACTCTACCATGAGTTTCAGCTCACTCGCGCAATTTGTTGAGAAACGCCCATGTTTTCATATCGAAACCTTAATCTTGCAATGTGTGAGATCGCACGCACAACTCAACCCGCAAATCTCTCACGAGAGGCTCTAAGAAGGTTCCGCTAATACCTTCCCCCTACGCCTGCGAGACCTTGAAACAAATCCGTGGAGGAGCTTGGTTTACTTGGAATAGAGACCGAGAGGATGTCATGATCTTTTTTTGGTTTTCATTTTTTCGTTAATTTTTCTTGATTTCCCGGTTTCTCATTTCTTCGTCCACTTCCCATACTCAGCTGTGACGCCGTGCTCGGAGCGAGGTTTATCAGCACTCCTGTAAATAGGAGGCCAACGCTCATCGAGGGCTAGGCTTTGAGTCTTGGCGTCCCGGCGCCCGCGCCGGCGCATGCAGCGTGCGGAAAAACTCCGAATGATTGGTCTTCGCCGAACGCACTGTGAGTTCATACATGTGTGCGCGTTACGCCTGTGTGCAGTTCCCGCGTTCAAATTGGCGCAAGGCACTCTGACTTGTTGGGCTTTTTGTGCTAAACAAATCGGTGCAAGTGAGGAGTAGCGCGGAATAATGTTCCGGCGTCTGATCTCGCCAGTTGCTGTCTGCGTGATGATTGAGAGACGAACTATCCGCCAGTATAATTCTCGGGATCAAGTACGGAAAAATTTGTTATGAGCCGCTCGGAAAAACTGTCTATTTGGCAACAATAGGGCCCGGCATGCCCTATCACTACCAAAACATTCTTATTATTATGTTTTTCCCATGTGGCCACTCGTTTGCATATCCCGTATGCGGGTCCTGCAGAAACCGTCGATCTCTCTAATGAAGCTGCGATTACCCCTCTCGGCTTGTTGAACCAATGAAAAATTTTGGACGACCTCAGAGGCCTGGCGTGGAGATATACGAATTGCCTAAACCCAATTCTTCTCACATCCACAGTTTCAGACGTGTCGTCTTATCTCTTACGCTCTGTCCTTGACTTGATTGTTGTGCCTCGCGTCTGCTGAACTTTAAAAAGGCCACTCCGCTCCAAGAAATAACCTCATATCTCAACCGTTAGCAACCCGCTCCTCCCCGTGGCCTAACTGCATATTCTTAAAATTGCCAACAGCAACGCACTTGCTTCCCCCTATAACTACCCTGAATCTTACCATTCTCCTTTATTTGGGGATCTTGAATTGGACTCGTTGCATCAATTAAAGTTCGCCAATGAACTCAGCCCAGACCTTTGTTAAACAAGAGCCTTCCTCTCCCATGCTTCATGGCCATGTTACGGCCAATTCAGAGTCTCTCACAGAACCGATCCATGGAAACAACTTGCGGCAAAACCATTCTGAATCGCATACTTGTTGCGGAGCCTCTGGATCAAGTCTGAGAGCAGACTCGGTCCCGGCAATTGTATTTGGGCTTTCCTCCGAATCTCCAGAAAATGTTCCAGAACAAGCCTCGGAACAAGTTCCAGAGCAAAAACCGCATTCTAACACCCATCAGCTCTCTCGATCATCTTCTCAAAGCAGCTCAGAGAATTCCTGTGAAAACCCGTCCGATAATGGCTCCGAGAGCAATTCCAACATCGAGCAAGCGTGTGACTCGTGCAGAAAACGCAAGCTTAAATGCTCGAAGGAATCCCCTCGTTGTCTGAAATGCATCCAACACAACTGGTGTTGCACGTACTCGCCCAGAACTGTGAGACTGCCTTTGACTAGAGCGCACTTGACCGAGGTCGAAAACAAGCTTTTCCACATGACCAGCATGTTGCGATTTCTCTTGCCCAACATCGACGCCGACTCGCTCGCTGACTCTGGCGACTACGAGAAGACGTTGGGCCCTTACCGTGACACCTTGGCCGGTTGTATAGACACCTCAAACACACATCTGCCCTCTGCCAATTCGGTATTTTCGAACGAGGATTCCATGAACGGGAGCCTTGGCGACAAGAAAAGTGATGATCTCTTTGAGATGGATGCACCTTACGACAAGCAGAAAATCAAGCAGGAGATCATTGACGATTTCATGTTGAACAATATCCCCACTGAGTCCAAGCGGTTTCTGTACGCGGCCCCTGTGTCGTCAAGCGCCCTGCGAGGCCAGCCGCCAAAGAAGTTTCTGTCTTTTCTGCTGACGCAAATGCCGGTTTCGATGTCGTCCACGTCTCATACGCCCAATACGGCCACACTCACAAGTCCGTCCTCGCTTCTCTCGCTCCAATCTTTTGAGAACTACGATTTTGATGGCGAGCGGTTCGACGAGCTACCTGGGCTCCCGACCAAGCGCCAGAAACTTCAACAGACCTCGGAGTACACCCTGATCTTTGACGAGGTCATGTGCGACGACTTCGCCTAACGACATCCACGACTTTCCTTCCTTTTTATGTACTTTATTGATTTTATGACCATTTTCAGACGCATGTTTGCTTGTAGCGGTACGTCTGTGCTTTGACGATGATGTGGTTGTGTTATTCACGCGATGAAAGAACTGGTAAAGACTATTCGTTCGATACTGGATCTACTGATTTGTTTGCGTACTGCCTTCCCCGTGATCTGAAATATGCGGTTACGCGGCCAGAGACGCCAGGCGTACAACGAAAGAGAGACCTCGAGAACAAAAATTGACCGGATCTCGCAGATAGACCCGTACATACCACGACCACGAGTCGCGACTCAAACACCCCCGAATCTCGGACCCGTCCCGGCGATTTTGTCCCGGTATTCCTGAGCTATAATGAGAGAGCGTGCGAAACACATCCCCGGATATACGGTCACGGGTGACCAGGAATCTAGATACTGTGTGAGTCCAGTCTCCTTTTTTAAAGAAACCAAACCTTTAAAACTATACCTTTCGGTTTTTATTCACTACTATCCCATTTTCGGCGCGCTTTTTTCAGAAGCCTGCTCGAGCATATTCAAACCCAAAGCACCTGAAAGGTCCGTGCCTTTTGCGGATAACAAGAGTGACTTGAGACGATCTTGAGTCACACGAAAACAGTTGAATCTGTCCGAACATAAAGCGAACTACAAGGTTTTGAAACAAGTGGTCTAGAAGCCAAGATTGGAGCTCTTTTTTATATAATTCAGTCTTCTCTTATTTCAATATCATTCTTTGGGCGGATAATTGCACTCGGTCATTCACTCCTTTCTGAGAGTTCGAGTTCCACTCAGCATACCCAAATTCTGCGCTTAGCATAAAAAAGACATTTTTTGATACCCCTTGACAACTCTGTTGCTCATTCCTTCAGCGTTTGCAATTAAGGGTTCGCTTGGCGTGTAGCTGGAAAAACATTGATAAGAGGCACTACAACTTTTTCTCTTTTGAAATTCAAAGCAAATGCAATGTCTGCCCTCAAAAACTTGAGCTCGCTCAAACGCAGCATCACAAAGCGTCTCCGTGAGGCTCTCCAAGAGCTTCAGGAAAATCTAGGTAATATAGGAAATTTGGAGAGACAGCCAATCCCTGTTCGGATTCCAGTCCCTAATCGAAGCGGGGCGCCCATCAAGGGCCGCAACCCTCTAAACTTTTTTCAACAACATGGCAAATTTCCGGCCATGGGGGTCTTTCAATCCCCGGTACACCGCGGGCTCGGCCCATCTGGAAGAATGAGCGCATTTCAGGTTCAAACTTCTCGTTTTTTCTCGACGTATAATCGATACGGGGGTTTCAACAGCTGGCGGTGGGCCCGGATTAATCAGTCTGTGATATTTCAGAATTTCTCGTCGAAATCACAGTTCCGCCTGAAGTCGTTCCACAGATTCTACAGGGCCCCTACTCTCACGCAATTGCTCAAGAAAAAAAGCGGATTGTTCGACGAGAATTTGCCTTCCTCAAATAGAACTATAAGCGCGGCAACTGTGCCTCGAAGCAGTACTGTTTCCACTGCTCTCAGGCTCAATGTTCTGTTGACGCAAAAATTTCATGATTTGGTGCTAGACTTGGCAAAGCCCGCGGCACCGGAATCGTCGAACATCGGGTGTTATGTAGATTTCAAACTCGAGCCAAAACTCCTCATCCCATCTGCGACTATCATGAGCGCCGAGGTTCTCAAAGAACTCTTGGCCAATCTCAAGCGTTTTGAGCAGCACGTTGCGGATTTGCAGCGCGACCTTTCGCGATTAAGCGAATTGGGAGAGCTTCCCTTGAAATTCATAGCGGCCGACGGCATCATACGGGTGTATTTCCCAAATTGCGACAGGCCGCAGTTAGAAGGGTTGCTCGTAGAGAAAAATGTGATGGGCGGGGTCATTCACGAAGATCACACGAGTGCCGAGCAGCAGCTCTGTGACGACGGGTTGGTCACGTCGATTTCCGAGTTCGACATTTTGAGCAGCTGCAATTCCATGTCTCTGGCACTGTCTGGATCAGCGGGTCAAGAAGATTTCGACGACATCTTGTCTCTGTCTGCGGCCAGCTCGAACGAGAAGATTGTGCATTTGGAGCCCGTGGTGTTATCGGGCCACGTCGAAATCGCAGACGAGTATTACTGGGCGTAAGCCATGCGGAACCAGCAGGTATGGTTTCGGGGAGTGAAGTAAAAGGAAACGGTTGAACCGCCGACTCGAGACTCATCTCCTCACGCGTCAGTGTTGTATCAAGTGAGCCAGTAGGGCATCGTCTATAATTTATTTACACACGGCTACATAGCTAGCGTGCTCATCACTACTATCGAATAAAGACTTCAAGATGGGTGATGCTTGGGACACTTAGAGATCACGAGATAATGAACATGTTTTGTCAAACACACCAAGCACATCAAACGATCTACAGATGCACAAATGTCAAATCAATTACATGCTATTTATCTCGCCTCATAGCCCTATTCTTTCTCATAATGGCGACAAACTCACTGAGTCTTATAATTTGTACATATACTCTATGAAATTTTCCCGAGCCCTACTTTCTCAGAGTTGGGTCTCGGCCTGGGTGTGCCCTCACACGCGATACGTGGACGGAAGGGCCAGTGTTTGGCTGGCCTGTACATTACGAGCTCCCCAGATAGAGACCGATATAGTTCACAATCAGCTCATTTCCCTCAGGCCTTAATTGTAGCATTCCAGCTCAAATCTCGACAAAATTTCGAGCTGTATTTTTAGCAGGCCAACTCAGAGACGTTTATAAAGTCTTTTTTTCACGTGCAAAGTCAAACACCAAAGTCGAATTGGTCTAGACGTTTTCTTGGATTTGAAATATCGCCTCGAATATCGATTTCGAGATCAGCACAGGCTTCATAAGCAGCCCAAACAAAGCACCAACTTTGCCTAGAATAACCACGGACAAGAAGATTGCAACCAAATTTCAAAGACAGCAATCCAAGGTATTTTCAACATACATTTATTTCCACAAAACCCTTTCGCTCGATCATAATTTGAACAAAAGCACATCGTTCCGGATCGAAAATGGCCGAACTCATTACTCCAAGAAAACAAGTTGATCTCCAAAACAGCAAAAAAATAGACAACAATGACTCTTCAGACGAAAGTGAGTTCAAAGACTCGACAGAAGCGTTTGGTCTGCCTCAGAGTAAAGAAGAGTCTCTTACTGAGTTTGCAACTCAGACCGAAACCAGCGAAGATTCCCAACAAATCCCAAAGATTCAAAAGAGCATACAAAGCTTAACGGGGGAGAAACAGGATAATACATTTTTAGGTGAAGAATCGAGTGCCTCAAGTGAAAGCGAGAATATAGATGCAATTCCATCCTCATCAATTCATGATAATTTAACTCTTATCGAACCATCCGCAGCGCCAGCTTCAGGGACTTCGAAAGCTGATAGCTTCAAAACTGATGACTCAAAAACCCGGGCTTCAAAAGCTGAAAAATCGTATGCAAAATCCTCGAAGGCCAAGGCTTCTAAGACTAAGGCTTCTAAGGCAGAAGGTTTGGAGGCTAAAGTCTCAGAAGCACAACCCTCTGATTTAACGCCTTCAAATTCAGAACCTGTGATTTCGAAACCCCTTGAGGCGGAGACACCCGAAGCAGCTCCTTCAAAGCCAGACACCTCTGAAGCGGAAATACTCTCAGGAGTGGCCTTGAAACCGGTGCCTCCGGTACCTGTTTCTCCTGGAATTGCAAAGTCAGAAAATTTGGACGCTCAAGCGTCTGCAAAGTCGCAAAGCGCAAACTCGACACTCGAGGCTAACCGAAAGCTCCCGCCACGGACTTACATTCCCGTCGCATTAGATACAGATGGTCCCACGAACTTTTCGGCCACCACTGTAGAGGCACTGTCACTTCTAGAGGCCCGAGAACTGTCTATATCCATCAACTTCGATGCCAAGGACGCGTCCCAGCAGCGTGCCATCAGCACGGGTGTGGAAAGTGTGAAAAAAACTTACAGGGATATCCGAAACACCATAGGCCACTTACCTTCGGAGCTCATGGGCAGTGAGCGCATTGACTGGGAGCTCTGGGACCGTGTGGTTGACAATTATCATGATATGGTACTCCATGAGCAGCAGCAGCTTTCACTGGCAGTAGCTGGCGGGATCCCTGCTGAGTTCCGAGGCATTGTGTGGCAGTTGGTGGCCCAATCCAAAAACTTGCAGCTAGAAGAACTTTACATGCATTTGAAAACAGAGGCCTCGGTCCACGAAAAAGCCATCAAGCGGGATCTCACACGGACCTCGTTCTTCACCAACGTCGACGCGGCCAACAAGGCCACGGAGCTTTTCAACGTGATTATGGCGTACTCGAATTTCGACCCCGATGTCGGGTACACGCAAGGGATGGTGTTTATTGCTGTTCCGTTGATCATGAACATGACCGAGTCCGAGTGTTTTTGCTTGCTTGTCACGCTCATGAAAGATTATGGGCTCAGGGACCTCTTCTGCCCGGAAATGCGGGGTTTGCATCTCTTGCTCCACCAGTTCGACCGGCTTCTAAACAAGAACCTGCCGCGTTTGTACAACCACTTGTACCGCCAAGGCATCCGCCTGTCGATGTATGCGTCGCAGTGGTTTCTCACGTTTTTCAGCTACAAGTTCCCGTTCCGGGTGGTTTTGCGGATCTTCGACATGGTCATCACCCAGGGTGTGGAGGCCGTGTTACGCTTGGGACTCAACCTCATTCTCAAAAACGAGCAGAATTTGCTCCAGCTCAATTTCGACGGCCTTCTAGCGTTCTTGAAAGATAGTCTATTCAATGTGTATGTGAGCGACGAGTTCGTGGCTCAGGAGCCGCAATTGAACCGGCGGTTTCTGCTTCTTGGCCGCAAGCCCGCAGCCAAGGCTCTGGAATACTACCAACTAGACGCCTTCATCGAGGATTCTATGCGTGTGGAAGTCAGCCCGTTGGACCTTGCAAGGTGGAAGGGCGAGTTCGATCAGATTGTATCAAGGGACAGTAAAAGGGCAGGAGAGATCGAGGACCTCCGTGCCAAAAACGGGCTTCTTCGTCACGAGATCAAAGACTTGGAGTCAAAGATGTATGCACTTAATCACGACCACCTCGAATCTGTGCAAGCCCTTGTGAACGTCAAGGTGGCCATACCCGAGCTTGAAGGAGACGTCAGTGAGCTAAGGAACGAGGTTTCTACGCTTGAAAAGAACATTCACGAATTGGAGATCAAACTAGGCGCCAATCACGAAAACATACCACAGGACATTGAAAAACAGATCCATGAGCTATTGGCTCAGAATGCTCAAGAGACAGAACGCTTCACTAATTTGGAGGAGGAACTAGACGAGTTGTGTATTCAAAATGAGGCATTGGAGGCGGAGTTGAAGAAGAACAAGAGGTGGTTTTGGAAGAAGTGAGAGTGATAGAGAGAGAGAAGAGAGAGAAGAGAGAGAAGGAAGGTGAACTTGAAAAATGAGCTCGACTTCGAAAGTCAAATGTTTTCTTCTTACTTCAAAAAACTAAGGATGTCACTGACAGAGATACTCGTAAGGGGCACTGACTATTTGCAGCCGTTCCCCGGTAGATGCCCCGGATTGCACAGGCTCGCCAATTCGTGGCTGCTCACATGACTTTGGTAACGTGACCTGGATAACGTGACCTGAGTGCGTGTGGTGGTCACGTGCAAAGCTCTTCGCACGGGCTCCAGCCCTGAGAACCCTCTCGCATGCAGTGCGCACACAACAGCGCAGGCTGGGTGTCGCGGCTCCAGTCTAAGAAAATTTTCAATTTCTCTCCTGGTTTCTCACCCCACCAAACTACTCGTTAACCATGGCTAGAGGACCTAAGAAGCACCTTAAGAGATTGGCAGCCCCATCCCACTGGATGTTGGACAAATTGTCCGGCACCTACGCCC
>JAKTUN010000163.1:0-21080 GCA_030556725.1 Metschnikowia viticola | reverse complement strand
GGCACAGCTGCTAGACAATCTGCGCGGCTTGCTCGGACATTATGGCGGTGAGGTTGAGCGAGAGGCATTACATTCGAATTCTTGCAATTGAGACTTTGACTGGACATATATGGCCCATTGCAACCACCAAAAAAACAACACAGTCTCATCACCCCGACAGTCCCCTGGTTATATTGTTTTCCCCCCACTTCCTCAAAATGTGGCTAGAACGAAAGCACTATGGTGGTAACACGGAAAAAAACCGTTACGTCAGGGCCCATGCAGAGACCGCTTGTCGCGACACGCGATACTTTTGGGCCAACTTTTACAATGTTGGGGCCAAAGTTTGAGACTGTCCATATCCGCGCGCGCGTACAGGCGCATCGGCAGCAGCGTGTGGCCCGTTTAATATAAGACTTGTAGACAGCTCTCTGTTCTCTTCCCGTGACTGATTTGCCCGATAAGAATTCCACAGCTCGATTGACATTTCATATTTCGAGCAGGCGTATTTTGAAAGCTCCGAAGAGATCCAATAACAACAACAACAACAACACCCCACGGATCCTTTGGTATTTTTCTGATCGTCAATTCTGATCTATATCTACCATATCATTACAGTATGTATTATTTTCAACACCGATGATGAGCACTTTCCCCAGCGATTCCAGAGCAATTGCCGATTCCAGACCGGCTTGTACATGGCGTGAAGCCCCTGGGATACATAGCAAGCAACCAAAGCCCTGAATTGATTCCACTACTTTTCGTCCACTCTTTATCTGAACTTCACCTGCCTTTGCTTCACCTAGTCTTTCGTCCAAATACAGTGAGAAATTTTCGAATATTTCTTGTATGCCACACACATCGCAAACAGCTTTTGAGTGTTATTCGGGGGAAGAGATCGATAATGTGAATACAAAAAACCACATCCCTTGCATTTTCACTGTTTCTTCTCGCCCCTTCCCTCCATGTCCGTCGCCTTTTTGTTGGGGCCGCCTCCAGCCCTCGGAATTGCGCGTCTCACCCCCGGTGAATCCCCATAAGAAAAAAAAAAAGATATCAGGCACCAGCCAGACCTGGATTAAATTTGGGGCTGCTTGAAACCTCCCAAATTATCGCTTTCGACCTTTGCTACCTTACGAAATCTCATCAGAAGTTGCTTCTCTAGAGTCGTATGCGTGCTCTGAGAGCAATCTTCCGAACCTTCCATACTAACTCGCGCAGAACCTTGAGACGTGCTATTTTCCTACAATCTCGTTTCTTCCCACAACGTGCTCGCTCCAGACTCACTAGTGGATATTCTCAATACTTCAAGAGACTATATTTTGCGACTTCTCCTCGAAACGCCGCTGCTTTCATTTCGCGAGCTCATAGAAACATTTCCACCATGTCCGAGGAGAACTATTCCGAGCTCCATAAAGGCGTGAACGACCATTTCAAAGGCTTGAACTCGGTCGAGACCGCCGAGCCTTCTGCCGTCACCGACTTCGTGAGAAAAAGCGGAGGCCACACCGTCATTTCCAAGATCTTGATTGCCAACAACGGTATCGCTGCCGTGAAAGAGATCAGATCCGTGAGAAAATGGGCCTACGAGACGTTTGGCGACGAGAGAGCCATCCAGTTTACGGTTATGGCCACGCCCGAAGACATGGCTGCGAACGCCGAGTACATCCGTATGGCTGACCAGTGTGTCGAGGTGCCAGGCGGAACCAACAACAACAACTACGCCAACGTTGAGTTGATTGTTGAGATTGCTGAAAGAACCGATGTGCATGCGGTCTGGGCCGGTTGGGGTCACGCTTCCGAGAACCCGATCTTGCCCGAGATGTTGGCCAGCTCGCCCAAAAAAATCATCTTTATTGGTCCGCCAGGCTCGGCCATGAGATCCTTGGGTGATAAGATCTCCTCGACGATTGTTGCGCAACACGCTGCGGTGCCTTGTATTCCATGGTCAGGTACAGGTGTTGATGAGGTCGAGCTCGACAAGGAGACCAACTTGGTCTCTGTTTCCGAAGAGGTGTATGCCAAGGGATGCTGCACTGGGCCAGAGGATGGCTTGGAGAAAGCCAAGAAGATCGGGTTCCCGGTCATGATCAAGGCTTCCGAAGGTGGTGGTGGTAAAGGTATCAGAAAGGTCGACAACGAGAAGGACTTTGCTACTTTGTACAACCAGGCCGCCAACGAGATCCCTGGCTCCCCAATCTTCATCATGAAGTTGGCCGGTGACGCCAGACACTTGGAGGTGCAATTGTTGGCTGATCAATACGGAACCAACATCTCCTTGTTTGGAAGAGATTGCTCGGTCCAGAGAAGACATCAAAAGATTATCGAAGAGGCTCCTGTGACGATCGCCAACAAGGACACTTTCCACGCCATGGAGATGGCTGCCGTTAGATTGGGTAAGTTGGTCGGTTACGTGTCTGCCGGTACCGTTGAGTACTTGTACTCGCACTCTGAGGACAAATTCTACTTTTTGGAATTGAACCCTAGATTGCAGGTGGAGCATCCCACCACCGAGATGGTCACTGGTGTGAACTTGCCAGCCGCTCAGTTGCAGATTGCCATGGGTATTCCAATGCACAGAATCAGAGACATCAGATCCATGTACGGTGTTGACCCCCACACTTCGACCCAAATTGACTTTGAGTTTAAGGAAGAGCGCTCTTTGTCTTCGCAACGTCGCCCAACGCCTAAGGGTCACTGTACCGCTTGTCGTATCACCTCTGAAGACCCAGGTGAAGGCTTTAAGCCTTCTGGTGGTAACTTGCACGAGTTGAATTTCAGATCGTCTTCGAATGTTTGGGGTTATTTCTCTGTGAGTAACCAATCCTCCATTCACTCTTTCTCCGACTCGCAATTTGGCCACATTTTTGCCTTCGGTGAGAACCGTCAAGCCTCAAGAAAGCACATGGTTGTGGCTTTGAAAGAATTGTCCATCAGAGGAGACTTCAGAACCACTGTTGAGTACTTGATCAAGTTGTTGGAGACCCCCGACTTCGAGGACAACACCATCACTACAGGCTGGTTGGATGAGTTGATTTCCAAGAAATTGACTGCCGAAAGACCTGACCCAATTCTTGCCGTTTTGTGTGGTGCTGCCACTAAGGCTCATATATTGTCAGTTGAAGACAAGGCTGAGTACATTTCCTCTTTGGAGAGAGGTCAGGTGCCAAACAAGTCTTTGTTGAGAACTTTGTACCCTATCGAGTTCATCTACGAAGGGCAGAAATACAAGTTCACTGCCACAAAGTCTTCTACGGAGACTTACACTTTGTTTTTGAACGGAACCAGGGCTGTGGTTGGCATTCGCTCTTTGTCTGATGGTGGTCTTTTGTGCTCCATTGATGGAAAGTCTCACGCCATCTACTGGAAGGAGGAGCCTTCTGCCACTAGAATGTCTGTCGACGGCAAGACTTGCTTGTTGGAGATTGAAAACGACCCAACTCAATTGAGAACTCCTTCTCCAGGTAAGTTGGTGAAGTACTTGGTCGAGAGCGGTGAGCATGTTGCAGCTGGCCAGCCATATGCTGAAGTCGAGGTCATGAAGATGTGTATGCCTTTGGTTGCGCAGGAGAACGGTATTGTTCAGACCATCAAACAGCCCGGATCTACCGTGAACGCCGGCGACATTTTGGCGATCTTGGCATTGGATGACCCATCTAAGGTCAAGCACGCATTGCCATTCGAAGGCACCTTGCCTGAGATCGGCGAGCCAAGCATTCAGGGCAGCAAGCCAGTCCATAAGTTCAACAAGTACTCCTCAACCTTGCAGAACATCTTGAACGGTTTCGATAATCAAGTGATCATGAACTCTACTCTCAAGAACATCATCGAGGTCTTGAAGGACAAAGACTTGCCTTTCTCCGAGTGGAATTTGTTTGCTTCTGCCTTGCACTCCAGATTGCCACCTCAGTTGGATGAGAGCTTGTCGACTTTGATCGAGAAGTCTCAGGCTAGAGGAGCCGAGTTCCCCGCCAAGCAAGTCTTGAAGCTTCTCGCCAAGGCCGAAAAGGAATCGTCCGATGGTCTTTTCGGTTCGGTTGTTGCTCCATTGGTCGCCGTTGCATCGAAATACACTGGTGGATTGGTCGAGTATGAGTACAAGTTCATGGCCGACTTGCTTGAACAGTACTACCAAGTCGAGAGCAGCTTCTCCGGCGCCAGTAACCGCGAGGAAGACGTTATCTTGAAGCTCAGAGATGCCAACAAATCTGACTTGGACAATGTTTTATTGCTTGCTTTGTCCCATTCCAAGGTTTCCGCCAAGAACAACCTTATTTTGGCAATTGCCGATCAATACCAGCCAATTTTGCAACAATCCGCTACCATTGCATCCCCAATTAGAGACGCTTTGAAGAACATTGTTGATTTGGAGTCTAGAGGCACTGCCAAGGTTGCATTGAAGGCTAGAGAGATTTTGATTCAATGCTCTTTGCCATCAATCAAAGAAAGATCCGACCAATTGGAGCACATTTTGAGATCTTCGGTAATGCAGACTGCTTACGGTGAAGTGTATGCCAAGTACAGCTCGCCTAACTTGGATATCATCAGAGAGGTTGTGGACTCCAAGCACACTGTGTTTGATGTTTTGTCTCAGTTCTTGACTAACACAGACGAGTGGGTTGCCATGGCTGCTGCTGAGGTCTACGTTCGTCGTTCTTACAGAGCTTACGCTTTGGAGAACATTTCCTACGACTTTCAAGAACAAGAAAGGTTGCCTATCATTTCCTGGAACTTCCAGTTGGCTTCCGTTTCCCAAGCATCCGCGTCTTCCTTCTCTAAGAAGGATAGTGCCAACTCGATGAACAGGGCCGCCTCGGTTTCAGACTTGTCTTACGTCACTGACAATTCGGACAAGAAGAACAGAACAGGTGTATTGGTCCCAGTTAGACATATTGACGACGTTGAAGAGATGCTTCTTGCTGGTTTGGAGAAGTTGCAACCAACTGACGGGATCAGCTTCAAGACTGGCGGTAAAGAGCCAGAATACACCAATGTCGTGAACGTCATCATCACAGGCATTGAAGGCGTCGAATCCGAGGATGAAGTCTTGAGCAGAATCCAGGAGATCACCAGTGATTTGCGCGAGGAGTTGAGAAACGCTGCTGTCCGTCGTATCACATTTGTGGTTGCGAATAACATTGGTGTCTACCCGAAGTACTACACCTTCACTGCTCCAGACTACGTTGAAAACAAGGTCATCAGACACATTGAGCCTGCTTTGGCTTTCCAGTTGGAGTTGGCTAGATTGGAGAACTTTGACATCAAGCCAATCTTCACCGACAACAGAAACATTCATGTGTACGAGGCGATTGGAAAGAACTCACCTTCCGACAAGAGATTCTTCACTAGAGGTATCATCAGAACCGGCGTGATCAGCGATGATATCAGCATCAAAGAGTACTTGATTGCGGAATCCAACCGCTTGATGTCGGACATCTTGGACGCCATGGAGATCATTGACACTTCCAACTCCGACTTGAACCACATCTTCATCAACTTCTCCACTGTCTTCAACGTTCTTCCAGAAGAGGTCGAGGCTGCTTTCGAGTCATTTTTGGAGAGATTTGGTAGGAGATTGTGGAGATTGAGAGTCACTGGCGCTGAGATTCGCATCTCCTGTATTGACCCAGCAACTGGTCAACCATTCCCATTGCGTGCCATCATCAACAATGTTTCCGGGTACGTCGTCAAGTCAGAGCTCTACATGGAGATCAAGAACACCAAGGGTGAGTGGGTGTTCAAGTCCATTGGTGCTCCAGGCTCGATGCACTTGAGATCCATTGCAACTCCTTACCCAGCAAAGGAATCATTGCAGCCAAAACGTTACAAGGCTCACAACATGGGTACTACCTATGTTTACGACTTCCCAGAGTTGTTCCGCCAAGCTATTACGTCCCAATGGAAAAAGCATGCCAAGGATGTCAAGATTCCAAAAGACTTGTTTGTCTCCCAGGAATTGATCAACGATGACAACGGTGGCTTGACTGCTGTTGAGAGAGAGCCTGGCTCGAATAAGATTGGTATGGTTGGTTTCAAGGTCACTGCTAAAACCCCAGAGTACCCACGTGGTCGTCAATTCATCATTGTCGCGAATGACATCACCCACAAGATTGGATCCTTTGGCCCAGAGGAAGACGAGTATTTCAACAAGTGTACCGAGTTGGCCAGAAAGTTGGGAATCCCACGAGTCTACCTTTCTGCTAACTCTGGTGCCAGAATTGGTATTGCTGAGGAGTTGCTTCCATACTTCAAGGTGGCTTGGAATGAGGACGGCAAGCCCGACAAGGGATTCAAATACTTGTACTTGTCCTCCGAGGATCAAGTTGCCCTTGAGAAGAACAATGCATTGAAGACAGTTGTCACTGAGAGAATTGTTGAGAACGGAGACGAGCGTCACAAGATTACGTCGATTGTTGGTGCCGAGAACGGCTTAGGTGTCGAGTGTCTTAAGGGTTCTGGATTGATTGCAGGTGCAACTTCGAGGGCCTACAAGGACATTTTCACCATCACCTTGGTGACTTGCAGATCTGTCGGTATCGGTGCATACTTGGTCAGATTGGGTCAGAGAGCTATCCAGATCGAAGGCCAGCCTATCATTTTGACTGGTGCCCCGGCTATCAACAAGTTGTTGGGTAGAGAAGTCTATTCATCCAACTTGCAATTGGGTGGCACTCAGGTCATGTACAACAATGGTGTTTCTCACATGACCGCATCTGACGACTTGGCTGGTGTGGAGAAGATCATGGAATGGATGTCGTACATTCCTGCTAAGCGCGACACCCCAATCCCAATCTTGAGCTCCGTCGATTCTTGGGACAGAGATATCGACTTCTACCCATCCAAAGATGAGCCCCAAGATGTCAGATGGATGATCGCTGGTCGCGAAAATGAGGATGGCTCTTTCGAGTCTGGTTTGTTTGACAGAGACTCCTTCCAAGAGACCTTGTCCGGTTGGGCAAAGGGTGTTGTCGTTGGAAGAGCTCGTCTTGGTGGTATCCCAATCGGTGTCATTGGTGTTGAAACCAGAACCGTTGAGAACTTGATTCCAGCCGACCCAGCTAACCCAGATTCTACTGAGCAACTAATTCAAGAAGCTGGTCAAGTCTGGTACCCTAACTCTGCTTTCAAGACAGCTCAGGCCATCAATGACTTTAACCACGGTGAGCAGTTGCCATTGATGATTCTTGCCAACTGGAGAGGATTCTCTGGTGGTCAGCGTGATATGTACAACGAGGTTCTCAAATACGGTTCCTTCATTGTCGATGCCTTGGTAGACTTCAAGCAACCAATTTTCACTTACATTCCACCACACGGCGAGTTGAGAGGTGGTTCTTGGGTCGTTGTTGACCCCACGATCAACTCTGACATGATGGAGATGTATGCCGACGTCGAGTCCAGAGCTGGTGTTTTGGAGCCAGAGGGAATGGTCGGTATCAAGTTCAGACGCGACAAGTTGATTGCCGCCATGTCGAGATTGGACAATCAATACGCCGACTTGAAGAAGCAGTTGTCTTCTCAATTGAGCCCAGAGGAACACACCAAGGTTTCTGCGCAGTTGGCGGCACGTGAAGCCGCTTTGCTACCAATTTACAGCCAGATTTCCGTCCAATTCGCTGATTTGCATGACAGATCTGGTCGTATGTTGGCCAAGGGAGTCATCAGCAAGGAGCTCGAGTGGAGACAAGCAAGAAGGTTTTTCTTCTGGCGTTTGCGTCGTCGCTTGAACGAGGAGTACTTGTTGAAGAGAATTGCAGAGACCGTGGCTTGCAAGAACAAATTGGAGAAGGTTGCTAGATTGAAGAGTTGGATGCCAACAGTTGAGTACGATGATGACGAGGCCGTCAGCAACTACATCGAGAGCAATCACGAAAAGTTGCAAGAGAAGATCGAGGAGTTGAGCACAGAGAAGAAGCGCCAAGACTTGCACACGCTTTTGAGCAAGGACACGTCGGTAGCTGCTGGTGCCGTCAAGGACTTTATCCTCAGCTTGCCTGAGGAAGAGAGAAAGAAGTTTCTTCAGTCTTTGTAAATGATTTGAAGAGCTGGGTTTGAAATTTTAGGAAGAAACGGGGCTTTAGTTGTTTTGTCCCATTGCATCAGTTTTGTTGTTGTTACTGCTTGCGATGGTCGATGAAGCGGTCCTTGAGCTCTGTTCTGTTTAGAAATCGATATTAAGTTATAAGAGTGCGCGTGCGTAGAGAGAGCCCTTCTGTGGCCCGAATGGGAGTGAGCTTTGGGTTGGTGAGCTTAACCTAAAAGTCAATAAAACGACGAGAAATTTTGTGGCTGCAGAATTCTCAGTTTCACTTTATTGCACACAAACAATGAAATTAAGTAAAACTCTTTCGTATGCTTTCTTCATTTTCGCTACCATATCCGTGGTGAGCGGTAACCACCTAGTGCTATTAAAGAAAAGCCAGACGCTAGAAAAATTCATGAGGTACGATTTCACCTTTCCCGTGGCACAAAGGTTCAAAAGACTTATCAACAAATATTACACGATTGGCGACTTGGTTGGATTCTCAGGGACGTTTTCCAAGAATGCCTTGGACAGACTCAGCAAATGCCCACTTGTGGCGGAGATTGCAGCCGACGTGGAATTCGAAGCGTTTTCCTTGCTTGAACAGGACAATGCCCCAGCACACTTGGTCAAGTTATCGCAAGAAAACAGGGAGAGAACGGCGAATCGAGCCTACTATTACGATGAACAGGCGCAAGGCGAGAACGTCAATGTATACGTGATAGATACCGGAATCCAGACCGAAAACAAGGAATTTGGAAATCGGGCTCACTTGGGCAAAGATTTCACGAGCGAAGGTGGAGTTGATTTCAATGGACACGGGACTCACGTGGCCGGAATCGTCGGGTCCGCAACCTATGGAGTAGCTAAAAAGGCCAATCTTATTGCCATCAAAACACTTGACAGATCGGGCCACGGCTCTCTCAGCAGTATCATGGCAGCCATTGAGTTTGCTGTCAATCATCGAAAAAAGTCTGGACTTCCTGGGATTGCAAATCTCAGCCTTGGGGCTATGGCCAATTCGATTCTCAACAGAGTCATCGACTCGGCCACTGAAACCGGCTTAGTGGTTGTGGTCGCTGCTGGAAATCAAAACATCGACGCATGTGAGATGCTGCCGGCAAGCGCGGAGAGAGCCATTACTGTCGGGGCTGTGGATGATTCTACTAGCAACATAGCCGAATTTTCCAACTGGGGTCCTTGCGTGGACATTTTCACGACGGGAGTAGAAATCGCCAGTATAGACGTGGCCAACGCCAAAAAATCGCAGAAGCTATCTGGCACTTCGATGGCGGCGCCAATTGTTTCGGGGCTAGTTGCCAATTTGCTCAGCTCGGGTGTACATGTGTGGGAGGTGAAAGACCGGCTCTTAGATTTGGCCAATACCGATATGATTAGCGAGCACTCCATTCAAGAAAAGGCCGGGCTGCCGAACCTCGTGGCGTACAACGGGTGTGACCCCTCAACGCTTTCCGAAGACTCTGACACAGACTAAATACTAAAAATTTTAATGAAGAATTGTTTTCAAGAAAGCATGAAAGTTATGCAAATTAAACTGTCATACGGCACAACACTGATAACTGTATCGTATGTCAACTGCGCGGTGCCGTTGATCTTCGTATTAAGGGCCAAAGTACTTTCCTGTTCTCGCAGTTGCGACTTTTCGCAGCCGACAAACGGTTGCAGAAATTCGCATCCATTCCACCACCATTTGTAACCGAGTCTCTTTATAGGCACAAAAATGTTTCAATCCCCAAAACAGATCCAGGTCAGATCGGCGATTCCGTTGCAGACGAGCCAGACTGACCTGATGCCCACAGAAACACAGGGCTCGTTTTCTGTGGCAGAATTGATGCATGGTGAAAACACCCCGTTTTTCGTCAACCTGAGCTACTCGGTCGACCCGCGAAAATCAGACAGTTTTGCGAATCAGGACGATTCGGATGAAGAAAAGGCTAAGAAGCTTTCGAGAAACCTCAGTTATTCTCGCTGGGGTCCACCAGAGGCCGTTCCGATTCTGGAACAAGAGATTGATCTGATATTTCGGAAGTTGGGCAGGGCTTTTTCTTTCCAGGCCGATAATGTGGACAACATGATTTCGTACTTCTTGACCTTGCTAGACTCGCGTGCCTCCAGGTCAGGCCCTTACATGGCTTTACGAACATTACATGGCGACTACATTGGGGGACCTCGGGCCAATCTCCAGAAATGGTATTTTGCCGCCGAAATGGACTTGGACGACTTGCCTCGTAAATACGAAAAGAGATCGAGGAGAAAGTCGGCACAAGCTGCTGAAGGCCTTTTACTTTCTCAGACGCAATGGCAGCAGAGAATGGCTCAGTTGACGCCTCAGGAGCAAGTGACTCATGTGGCATTGTATCTTTTGATCTGGGGCGAGGCGAACAACGTGCGCTTTATGCCCGAGTGTATTTGCTTCATCTTCAAGTGCTGCATCGATTATTTTTTATCTCTCACCGATGATGGCGATTTCCACACCCACGAAGCGGGCTTTTTGGACCATGTCATCACACCCATTTTCCGGTGCTTGAGAGCGCAGCTCTACGAAGAAGAGGTGTCGAGGCTAGAGAGAGTGGACAAAGATCATAGCAATATAGTCGGGTATGACGACATGAACCTGAGTTTCTGGCACAGGGCAGGCTTGCAGCGCATAGTTTTGACTGACCGTACACCCATCATGGACCTACAAAAAGAAGAACGGTTTAAAGCACTCAACAAGGTTGATTGGCAGAAAACACTCTCTAAAACATACCGTGAAGTCCGGACCTGGTCGCATATAGTGGTCAACTTCAGCAGAGTCATCATCATTCATCTGTCGATGTTTTGGTACTACACTTCCCTTCACTCTTACCCGCTTTATACTTCCGGATACGAGATTTCCTACAACAACAGGCCTCCAGTGCAAACAAGGTTGTCAATAATTTCTTTGGCAGGAGCAGTGCTGGTCTTGATCAGTCTTGTTGCATTGCTTCTAGAGTCCAGGTTTCTGCCGAGACGCTGGGAAGGCTCGCATCCGGTCATGAAACGATTCTGGTGCCTCTTGATTTTGCTTGTTTTGAACGCGGCACCGACAGCAGTCATTTATATCATGAATTTCCAGTCATATGGCGATTCTGCTGGAATCTCTATTGCTGCTTGTCATTTTGTGGTGTCCGTGTTCACAGTTTTGTATCTCGCCATTGTTCCGCCACTCCGGGCCTTTGGGTGTAGGTTGAAGGGCAGGTCACAGCTTGCGTGCGAAAGCTTTACCTCGGATTTTCACAAGCTTAATGGCGAAGACAAAATAGCCTCTATAGGGCTCTGGATTGTGGTATTCTGCTCCAAGTTCTTGGAGTCTTACCTCTTTTTGACACTTCCAATGCGTCATCCAGTTAGGGAATTAAGTGTGATGAAGACAAACTGCATCGGCGACATGTGGCTAGGACAACTTGTATGTCGTTATCAACCTCAGGTACTTCTCATTCTAATTTTTGTGCTAGAGTTTGTCTTATTCTTTCTCGACACTTATCTTTGGTATGTGATCTGGACTACGGTATTCTCAGTTGCTCGATGCTATTATCTTGGATCTAGTATTTGGACGCCTTGGAATAACATATACTCCAGGCTTCCAAAGAGGATATACTCGAAGTTGCTCGTTACGAGTGGAATCAAAAGTTCGGACGAAACGTTCATGGTGTCCAAAATTTGGAATGCAATCGTGATCTCAATGTATCGAGAGCATTACATCTCAATAGAGCAAGTCCAAAAGCTCATCTATCATCAGACCCAAGAGCGGGGAACTTCCACAGTTATAAATGAGCCTAGTTTTTTTGTGTCTCAAGAAGACGAATCTTTGAGATTGAAAATCTTTTCTGAAAGTTCTGAGGCGCAAAGACGAATATCTTTCTTTGCTCAATCGCTCACTTCTTCGATACCCGAGGCTCGAGAGATACAAAGCATGCCGAGCTTTACGGTCTTTATTCCCCACTATAAAGAGAAGATCATTCTTCTGTTAAAGGAAATAATAAGGGAAGAGGACAAATATGCCCAGGTTACGCTATTAGAGTACTTGAAGCAACTCTACTCTCTGGAATGGACGAATTTTGTTCGTGACACGAAATTGATGGCCGAGGAGTATGAATGTAAGAGTGCTGACGCCAGCCCGTTCAAATACAAAGATGAAGAAAATGCATATGATTTGGTGGGGTTCAGAGAAGCGACTCCTGTGTTCACAATGCGTACAAGAATATGGGCATCATTGAGATCCCAAACACTTTATCGCACCGTCTTCGGGTTCATGAACTACTCAAAATCAATCAAGATGCTTTTGGATTTGGAAACAGAGGAGGACGTGGATGCTAAGGGTTTTGAAGAGGACCGACTCAAGGATATTCAAAATTTAACTCTCCGCAAATTTTTTATTACTGTGTCGATGCAAAGATTTATCGAGTTTACGAAAGAAGAACGCGACAACACTGAAGTCTTGTTGAGAGCATACCCAGAGCTACAAATTGCTTATATTGATCAGGTGAAAGAGGAGGATGGAAGCCTTCTATATTTCTCTTGTCTCATTGACGGATCGTGTCCTAAAGATCACCATGAAAAGCGCATTCCAAAGTACAAAATCAGACTATCAGGATATCCAGTCCTAGGAGATGGTAAGTCCGACAATCAAAATCACTCCGTGATTTTTACACGCGGTGAGTACATTCAGCTCATCGACGCAAATCAAGATAATTACATTGAAGAGTGTTTGAAAATCCGAAACATACTTGCTGAGTTCGAGGAACAACAATTGATCGATCCGTATTCCAGCGACTATGAGAAGATGGCCGTCTCCAACCCTGTCGCAATAATTGGCACGCGAGAGTACATTTTCTCTGAGAATACAGGTATTCTAGGTGATATAGCAGCGGGAAAAGAGCAAACTTTTGGGACTCTTTTTGCTAGAACGCTCGCTCAAATCGGTGGTAAGTTGCACTACGGCCACCCGGACTTTCTCAATGGTATATTCATGACCACAAGAGGCGGTGTCTCCAAAGCGCAAAGGGGCCTTCATTTGAATGAAGACATATACGCTGGAATGACAGCAGTCACGAGGGGAGGACGGATCAAGCACTGTGAATACATGCAATGTGGAAAGGGTCGAGACCTCGGCTTCACTTCCATTTTGAACTTCATCACGAAGATTGGAACAGGTATGGGCGAGCAAAACCTCTCTCGGGAATACTTCTATCTAGGAACTCAACTTCCCTTAGATAGAATGCTTTCATTTTATTACGCGCACGTTGGATTTCATCTTAACAACTATTTCATCATTCTATCCATTCAGCTTTTTCTATTGATTGGGATAAATCTTGCATCCTTGACAAAGGAGTCAATGGTTTGCAAATATCACGAGTTCCGGCCCATCACAGATCCCAGAGAGCCAGAAAATTGTGCAAATCTTATCCCTGTGATTGGGTGGCTTGAAAGGTGCATTCTCTCGATTTTCTTGGTTTTTTTTGTTTCAATGCTTCCTTTGACGGTCTATGAGCTTTCCGAAAGGGGTATTTACAAATCAATAACAAGAGTAGGCAAGCACATGTTCTCGATGTCGCCTTTGTTCGAGATATTTGTTTGCAAAATCTACTCTCAATCCCTCGTGAAGGATATCTCAATCGGTGGCGCTCAATACATCGGAACAGGTCGAGGGTTTGCCACTCGCAGAGAATCATTTGCTGATCTCTACAGCCGGTTCGGCAACGAGTCTCTTTCTTTTGGCGCCTTCTTATTTTTGTTGGTCGTCTATTTTACGACAAGCATGTGGAGGCCCGTCTTCGCCTTCTTTTGGATTGTCATTCTTGGACTCATCATAAGCCCTTTCATCTTCAATCCTAACCAGTTTGTCTGGAACGAGTTTTTTGCGGACTATTTCGCCTTTTATAAATGGCTTCATTCAGGCAATACTGAGTCCACCACTGCTTCTTGGTCGAATCACTCCAAAATCGGTCGCAGTATGTACACAGGCGTCAAAATCAAGATGAAACATGACGACGAAAAGATCAAATTTACAACACAGGTGAGGCCCTCCAGGTTCAACATCATCATGAATGTGATAATTCCGCAGATGTTGGCATTGGGGTTCATTCTGACGGCATATTTTTTCTCCAACTCCCAGAATGAGGCGGCTTGGGAAACCCCATCTTATGCTCTAGCCCGAATTTTATTTGTGGCAGCGATTCCCATTGCAATGAACATAGTCACCATTACAATTGGCTTTGTGGTGTCTGTCTGCGTTAGCCCACTCATGGGCGCGATATTGCCTTTTTACCCATCGGTCATGGCTACGACTATCCACACACTATCGATTGTCTATCATTTGATGTCGGTGATAATGCTCTTTGTTCTCCAGAATTTCGATTTTGAACAAACGGTTCTCGGCTTTTGCGTGGTAACAATGGTGCAAAGAATTGTTCTTCAAATGTTCAACACAGTACTCACGAGTCGTGAAGTCATGGACGGTCGAACCAACCGAGCATGGTGGTCGGGAAAATGGTTGACAGCAAAACTAGGCTGGCGTACATTCACACAGCCTTTGCGAGAATATTTTTGTAAAATATCCGAGCAGTCGTATTTCGCTGGTGACTACATGATAGCCCACATGATCTTTTACGTCCAGCTCCCCGTGATTTTGATTCCACTCGCGAACACGTTCCATTCGATGATGCTCATGTGGCTCAATCCCGCAAATCAGCTTAGACTGCAGTACTATTCGAAAAAAGAGCGGAGAAAACGATTGTTGGCAATTTACACTTCGACATCATCTTTCATCGCTGCGACGGCAGTATTGACGGCCGCGATCATTTTGCCCATATTATGCATCGTGAACAATTGGTTCAACATCGAATCATACTACCCCGACTTTTTTGATGCAATGATCCAGCCAAAACCTTTCAAGTTGGTTTCTACAGGGTTGCGGAAAGACCTTTTTTTAGGGTCTTGAGCCTATCAGCTCTCCTGTAGAAGTTGGTGGAATTGTTCGAGGTATTCAGACGAGACGCTTTTCACCACGGAAAAAAAATTGTCGAGTAGACTTCTATCGCACATAGTTAATGTAAGCGTGTATCTGTTGAATGTGGACATGAGTCTGAATTTGGCGAGAATGTGTTTTATGGCGCTGGAACCTTCAGAGATCACAAATGTGCATGCTTCGAGAAAGAATTCGAAAAATTCCTGGTCAATCCCCAGACTTTGGAAAAGTGTAGAGAGCACGGAATCTTCTAAGTTTGCAGTGTATTTGTATGACTGCGCCTTTTTCTCGGGAGAGACCAGTTTCAAGGCCGAGAGGAAATGCATCGATGACATTTCAGAAAACTGTTGAGGCACGTCTTTCGGGTTCACGGGCGGCGGCTTTGAAGAACCGTTCTTCTGCTTCTTTCCAAAAAGTTCCTCAGCTGCATTATCTACCAAATTAGAGTCGACTTGAGTTTTATTTTCATCGACTGTTTCATGACCTTTGACCTCGGCGAGAGGTGGAGTTACAATGTTCGAGAACTCTTCGGGAAGTTCGTCAACGATTTCAATGGGAATTTTGATAATCTCGCCAGCACTTTTTTCTCCAGCTTTTTGCTTTTTTGTTTTTGGTATCTCATTGAGCCTTTCAAGCTCGGCTCTAGCCTCGGCATTATGAGGGTCAATGCTTAACAACTGCTCAAAACATGCAGCCGCAATTGTATCTTGCGACAAGCTCTTGGCCGCAGTTCCTTTACGGAAGAGTAGCTTGACCCGTATTTTCTCGGGTGGTCCGCATTTGAGCCCTCTCTCAGCATCCTTCAATGCCCTTTGCCAGTCCTCTAAATTTAAGAAACACTGGGCCCGATTCGAGTATAATACAGCCTGATCTCCGTGCTGAGAAATGGCATCACGATATATTTTTGCCGCTCGCCTATACTCCTTAGCCGCGAAGGCACGATTACCCTCTTTTTTGAACTCCTCGAAAGTCGGCATTCTCGATTTCTGGTCGCTGGTGCAGAGTCTATAACTTATAATGTAAGGCTACGCGAAGCAAGAACTGCTGCGAAATGGGCCAATCTGCCAGACCTGTCAGGTCAGATGAGATCGCGAGATCTAGGTCCACACCTTTGAAAATCCATACTTCCACCAGTCAATTGACATTTCGTTCTTTAATATTTCAACAATTGTGACTAGAAATTATTAGTTCAGCGAGTGTAGTTCAGCGAGTGAAACAGCTTCTCCGCGATTTCGGATATTCATATTCTCATCAGCTCACCAGAACTGCTGAAAATAAAAGCTCAACACGAATCTTAATATGTCACATTCTGAACTCTCCGACGAACTAGATGCCATTGAAGCAATCTACCCCGGAAGCACCGAGATACTAGCTCCTGGAATAGTAGTTCTCACGGTGCCTGAACATGAAGATCTATCTTTCCAGCTCGCGTTCCCGGAGTCTTACCCACTAGAGGCTCCGAGTGTAATACAGGTAAGTACCACGAACGTGAGAAAGTTTCCAGACGTGAACTACGTGGAAAGTAAGATAAAAGATATAATAAAGAACGTGTTTATGGAAGAAATGGTGATTATATATGAGTTGCTCGGCGAGCTTCAGCTATTTCTAGAAGAGCACGAAAAAGAGCATGTAAGAGAGGTCGAGGCAATGGCAAAGAAAATGGAACAGGTCAAGATCGAGCACAGAAAGGAGAAACTCGCAGAAACAGCGAAAAGACTTGAGTCTACGGGTGCAACCGAGCCTCTGACGCGACCTCTGAAAGAGTGCGATTACACTGCTGGATGGACACAGTCAGAGCCCATAGTCGACCGTAATTCCACATTCATTGCATTCGCCAGGGAGGTCAGCTCGGTGGACGAGGCAAATCGGCTCGTTGGGGAGTTGACGCTTGATCGAAAAATCGCTAAAGCCACGCACAACATGACTTCAATGAGAGTCAAGGGTGCAAATAATATATCATTTCAGGATTGTGACGACGACGGCGAGACGGCCGCGGGCTCGCGGATGCTTCATTTGATGACGGTATGTTTGCATTTTATTTTGTTGTGAGTTCGTCTATCATGGCGGACTCTGGAGCTCTTGCTCTGGATTGCATTTTGCCTCATACTAACTCGACAGATAATGGATGTTTGGAACGTGGTAGTTGTCGTCAGCAGGTGGTACGGGGGAACGCACCTCGGGCCAGACCGCTTCAAGCACATCAATGCAGCGACAAGAGATGTTCTTATCAAGGGTGGGTTTTTCTCAGAGACCGACAAGAAAAAGAAGTGAGAAGAGAACTACGAAAGCAGTGTCTTCGCTTTTTTGCGTGGGCGCTTTTCCTGTTTTTGCAGCCTCTTCTTATCCTTCAGAGCTTTTTCTAGGATCCCGCTCAAGAATTGTTCCGCCTCGTTTTGTTTGACTTTATCCTGGGTCCAGTTAGCGCTGAATAGAAAGAGAGAAGAATGTGAGCATCATGAGGAATGCGACATCTGATCTTTTAGCCAATACAAGAATAAAATAGGGAAAATGATAACGTACCGTTGCTTTTGTGACAGCTGAATTCAGCAATGGCGTGGCCTTGTGTTGCTCTTCACCATCGTCTTTGGCCGTCAAGGACGCTATACTACCGTACCCAACTGTTCTTATAGTGACTGAAGGCTTCGACTTAGGTCTAATTGCACTACTAGGCAACAGCCATTCGGACAGATCCTTGACCTTTTTGGTCTCTGCCTGCTGTTCCTCGACCTTTGATCTATCCTGTGCCTTTTGCATGAACTTCATGTTCATGACATTGCTGGAAAGACCCATTGTAGAGCTTGTTTGAATGTAATGCTGATTGTGATGCTTGGAATTTGAGCACTGTCACTACGGCTAGCGAGGTCTTGCACCCGTACACCACATGAAAGCAGGCCACCGAAGAAGGACCTATTTGTATGACTAGAATACCGCTAAGATACATAATGTCAGGGGATTTCCACGTTCAGCTGGTGAATTGACCTATTGAAATTTTCCAGAGATAAAATTGAATCGAATACATACGGGGAAGGTGCTTCTTTCATCACGTCCTGCATGTCTGCCAGTGGCTCGAATACTGTCTCATCGCTCATCACTGGGTGAAAAATGCGCCTACGGCTGGGCTAACAGGCACATCTCCGTCTCTCATATCCGATACTATCACCCAAAAAGTAGCACCATGAAGTCTGATTTCAGGTTTTCTAACTTGATAGGAACCGTCTACCGCCAGGGAAACTTGGTGTTTTCGGAAGACGGCACTAAGATCTTGTCGCCCGTGGGTAACCGAGTCAGCTGCTTTGATTTAATCAGCAATAAGGCTTTCACCTTCAGCTACCAGCACAGGAAAAACATTGCGAGGATCGCCCTCAACAAACAGGCCACACTCATGCTCACTGTTGACGAAGACGGCCGTGGAATTTTGGTCAATTTCGTGGCACGTGTGGTTTTGCATCACTTCAATTTCAAAGGCTCGGTGCACGACCTACAGTTCTCAGACGACGGCCACTATTTCGCTGTGGCCTTGGACAGGTTTGTCCAGATATGGAAGACGCCTGATTATACAGAGGACAGGCAGTTTGCGCCGTTCATCCGCCATAAAACATGCGCGGGCCACTTCAGCAATGTGATCTCGGTGACCTGGTCGCACGATTCGAGATTTGTGATTTCCACTGCCGAGGACATGACCACCCGGATCTTCTCGCTTCACAAAGAGGATAAGGAAGCATCCATGACCATGGCCGGCCACCGGGACTACGTCTTGCGGGCCTTCTTCAACGAAACCCAGGAAATCATTTACACTCTCAGTAAAGATGGAGCATTATTCCAATGGGAGTACATTTCTGTGGACGAGCAGTCGAGTGAGGATGAAGACGAGTCCATGGAAAGCGACGAAGAGGCAGAAAAGGCATTGCTGAAGCCAGAAAAACGCGATAATTCTCAGTGGCGCATTGTGTCAAAACACTACTTCCACATGGAGGGCACTACAGTGAGCTGTGCCGACTTCCATGCCAAAAGCAACATGTTGGTGGTTGGCTTTTCGTCCGGAGAATTCAGATTATACGAGCTTCCCGAGTTCAACATGGTTCAGCAGTTGAGTATGGGTCAGAATGCCGTGAATACCGTGACCATCAACAAGTCCGGCGAGTGGTTTGCCTTTGGGCTGTCGAAGGCCGGTCAATTGTTGGTTTACGAGTGGCAGTCTGAATCTTATATTCTCAAGCAACAAGGCCACTATGATGCCATGAACGCGTTATGCTATTCCCCAGATGGCTCACGCGCAGTCACCGCTTCTGATGACGGCAAATTGAAAGTCTGGGATATCCATTCCGGCTTCTGTCTCTTCACATTCACCGAGCACACTGGAGCTGTCACTGCCGTGGAATTTGCAAAGAAGGGCCAAGTCATGTTCTCGTCGTCCATGGACGGAACCGTGAGGGCCTGGGACTTGATTCGGTTCCGTAACTTCCGTACATTCACGGCCCCCAAGAGAGTCCAGTTTAACAGCATGGCGGTCGATCCTTCCGGCGAGGTGGTCGTCGCCGGCTCACAGGACGAGTTTGAGATTTACGTGTGGTCTGTTCAAACGGGGTCTTTATTGGACTCCTTGGCCGGGCACGAGGGCCCAATTTCGTGCTTAGCCTTCGGCTCCGAGAACTCGGTGTTGGCATCGAGTTCATGGGACAAGACCATCAGAATCTGGAACATTTTCAGCAGGTCACAACAAGTCGAGCCGATCGAGGTCGAGCATGACGTGTTAGCACTTGCCGTGAGCCCTGACAGTAAACATGTCGCCGTGAGTACACTCAACGGTAACTTGGTGTTTTACGACGTGGAAGAAGCCAAGCAAGAGCACATCCTAGATGTGAGAAGAGACGCATTTTCAGGAAGACACATGGAGGACAGGTTCTCGCTGAAAAACAGTGCGCGGTCCAAATATTTCACCACGATCTCCTACTCTTTCGACGGCCTTAGTCTCATTGCAGGAGGAAACAACAACAGCATATGTCTTTACAACATCGCCGACGAGGTGCTTCTCAAAAGATTCATTGTGTCGGAAAACATGACGCTTGACGGTACGTTGACTATGTTGAACAGTAAGAAGATCACCGATGCAGGTATATCCATCGACATGATCGATACACAGGGCGAAGAAGTCAACAAGGAAGCTAGAATCGACACAAGCTTGCCTGGATCCCACCGTGGAGATCCTAGTGTGAGAAGTCTCAGGCCACAGGTCAGAGTCACCTCAGTGAAGTTCTCCCCAACATCCTCTGCGTTTGCGGCCGCTTCTACTGAAGGCTTGTTGGTCTACTCAACAGACTCTTCGGTGGTGTTTGATCCATTTGACTTGGACTTGGACGTCACACCCCAGAGCATAGCCGAAAACCTTCAGGAAAAGAACTGGGTGTTTGCTTTGGTCATGGCCTTCAGGTTGAACGAGGAGCACTTGATAGATAAGGTAATAGAGAGCATCCCTGTATCCGACATCAAGTTGGTGTGCAATGACATTCCTACAGTCTACGTGAACAGGCTATTGAAACATTTGGCCGACAAGATGAGCAAGACAGAAGGAAGTCAACACATTGAATTCAACTTGCTTTGGGTGAAAGAAACAATCAGTCATCATGGCAGATACATCAGCCAGCACAAGTTCGAGTTCCAGCCCAACTTGAGGACAATCAAAAGATTTTTGGCTCGTGTGGCCAAGGAGGTGGTCTTGCTTAGCAAGAGATCCGGCTACATGCACTCATATCTTGTTGCCCCAAGAGAGTCTTCGGAGATGACTGTATCGAGCGAGTCTGCAAGTGATAGTGAGCTCGGATTGAAGCATGAGGTTGAGAGTTCTGGGGACGAAGACGCGATTGAAGAGGACGAGGACGAGGAAGCCGACTGGCTTGGGTTTGACGGCAAGACCAACCAAACACAGTTTCTGAACTCGGAAGAAGACTCTGATTCCGAGATGGAAGAGTAAGATTAACACAAACAGATAGTAATATAAAGGGTCCCGAGTGATTAGATTGGTTGGCTGGGTAAACCGGGTCAGATAATGGCGATCTTAGATGTCAAAAATGAATA
>JAKTUN010000162.1:7579-21317 GCA_030556725.1 Metschnikowia viticola | reverse complement strand
GCAACCCCTCTTGGCACGCCCTTGTTAAAACGTAGAAAATTTGTCATCGACCCGCAGGGTGCGTCTCGCCCAAAAGCCGCTTCAAATCTCGCGATTCAAGGCGTACTAAGGAAGCCGCATCCTTTGATTCCCCCATTCTACGAGTGTAGATTTTGTAGACGGTGGAAATAAACCAATTCAAATTTTTCAAGTTGTCTTGAGACGTGTTAGTTGGCGCCAACATTTCTCTGAGATTCATAAATTTTTTTTTTTTCTTTTTGTCTGATTCATCTGATTAAAGGACCAAAATTATTACATTTTCTTGTCCAAAAGTGAGATAAAGTATAAAAATAAAAGGCACCTGACAACAATTATTGGTCGATGTAAAATTTCAACATATTTTCTGGTTACGGAATTTCCGGTGTAGTGTAACGGCTATCACGGTTCGCTTTCACCGAGCAAACCCGGGTTCGACTCCCGGCACCGGAGTTTTCTTTTTGATTTTGGTATGAGTTTCTCCTCAGCGTGAAGCTTCATGCGCGAGGTACACCCGAAACATCCGGAACGTTAGGCTTTCATAAAATGCCTTAAAATGGAATACTTGAAGCACTAACGGGGGTAACTTTTTAAAAAGACGAATTATGTTTTGATAGATCAAAGTACAATAGGTCTTCGATGAAAACTCTGGATCGATTTAATTCAGTACCCCATAACGTCTACAGACTTATAATGGGAAATCGAAAAATCAGGCATATTTTGGCCGCCCTGAAATCATGTGATCTCAAGCAACTGGTATGGGAGAGACCTGCCCGCGAAGACGATGACAGACTTCTTTTTACTGTTAGAGCTATAGACCAAGAGGGGATGCACTTACCCTCAAAAAGAAGTTAGATCATGCGAACGCCGTGAAGCACTGAGCAAGTACATGAAAGTTGTTTAATATCCTACTTAGTATCTGGATTATAGTCAACTTCCGTTATCAGGTCAATCAGATAAAAGAATAAAAAAAAAAAAAAAGTCCTCATAGATAAAAGTGCCTTGTCCGTTTGCCGTTGTTTTTCTTGGCAGCTCTCATATCTATTGTGCTATCTGGTATTGTCCTTGGGTTGCGCGCTGTATGTGCAGTACCGCGTCATAGCTTTGACGCGATGCCATTGACGCCGGTGACGTGATAAAAAGAAATGTTAAGGGAGACGCACTGCGGGCTGTCGAGGGGAACTCCGCGGACGGCAACTCTAGGCAGCCGCCGCCATATTTTGCGTGAGGCTCCTTATCTATACCTAGGCAGCAATAACTTTAATACGATGAAAGCGGAATACTTATATGCCCGAAGGCCAAGGAGTGTAAGTCTATTGTAAACACGTGATTGAATAATCCTTAACAATGAATGCCCTGCCGGTAAACGCAGGCTCGGGCGAAAGACAAGGAAAGGGCCGTAGATGAGGCGCTTTTGGTGGCATTTGCCTTGTTTGCCCCGCGGGAAAAGAAAAAGGGCCACTTACCCGAAACGGCATTCTCTCTTACTTTCCCCGGCCGTGCCGGTGTACGGCAGCAGCGGAATGCAATGTTGTGCAGGAAACGCACCCTCCTTGATACGGCAGTGCAACTATACTGCATGGGCCCGCATGAATGCCAGGTGAACAATTTCATAGTCTAGCATTGAAGAACCCGTTTATCAAGAGATAATGAAATGCCGTGTTACTGTACATTACAGTGTCTCCTCATTTGCCAATTATTGTCAAGCATGACATGATAAACATTTCATCGCGCATGCACGTTACCCCATACACGTTGGATACACGTTGTCCCCTCGCTTAAACTTCTCACCACATTGACGGTGCAGCTGTATTTATCAGTTTGAATATCCTTCCATCTGTGATCCGCCTCCGTTTTTTTTTGTTGTTGTTTCTTCCCCTTTTTCTAAATTAGACGATCGTGAAGCTCGATTCTCTTTTTCTAGTCATCCATATTTTTCACCCTCGACTCATTGATTAACTTATTCTTTCTAGCACGATGTCTGTTAATGAGGAAAAGGTGATGGCGAGTGATATTGACTCTGCCAAAAAGCATGACTATGTCAAGAACTCTGAGCTCGACAACTCCGAGCTCGAAGCCTTGTCCATCGACGATGATGGAAGAGAACCCACCGACGAGGAAATGAAAAAATTGAGACACGTTTCTGAGACCATCCCGATTTCTTGTTGGCTTGTGGCTATTGTCGAGTTGGCCGAGCGCTTTTCGTACTATGGTTTGTCCACGCCATTCCAGAACTACATGCAAAATGGCCCCAACGATACGCCCAAGGGTGTTTTGAATTTGAAGAGTCAGGGCGCAACTGCGTTGTCGTATTTCTGGCAGTTTTGGTGCTACATTACGCCAATCTTGGGTGCGTGGATCTCCGATACCTACTTGGGTAAGTACAACACAATCTGTGTGTTTTGTGTGATCTACATCATTGGTATTTTCCTTTTGTTCATCACGTCCTTGCCCTCGGTGGCGTCCCACAGTGTTTCTTTGGGAGGATTCATTGCCTCCATCATCATTATTGGCCTTGGAACTGGAGGTGTGAAATCCAATGTATCTCCTTTAATTGCTGACCAAATCCCAAAGACAAAACCTGTCATCAAGGTGTTAAAAAGCGGCGAGAGAGTCATTCAAGACCCCAACATCACCATCCAAAACGTGTTTATGTTTTTCTACCTCATGATTAATATTGGTTCGATGTCTGTGATTGCAACTACCGAGTTGGAGGCACATGTTGGGTTCTGGGCCGCGTACTTGTTGCCACTCTGTTTCTTTGTCATTGCCCTTGTCGTGTTGTTTTTCGGCAGAAACCAGTACGTGAAAGTGCCGGTGTCGGAGAAGGTGATTGCCAAATCTTTCAAGGTGTCGTGGCTTGCGCTCAAAAACAAGTTTGATTTCAATGCTGCAAGACCTTCAGAGCATCCCGAGGCAGAATTCCCATGGACCGATAAGTTTGTGGACGAGGTGATCCGTGCGTTCTACGCCTGTAAGGTGTTTGTGTTTTACCCCATCTACTGGGTCGTGTATGGACAGATGTTGAACAACTTTATCACCCAAGCGGGGCAGATGGAGTTGCACGGGTTGCCCAACGATATCTTGCAAGCCATTGACTCGTTGACTATCATCATTTTCATTCCAATCTTCGAAAGACTCGTCTATCCTTTCATCAGAAGATTCACGCCGTTCAAGGCCATCACCAAGATCTTCTGGGGATTCATGTTTGGCGCTGCTTCGATGGTGTACGCTGCTGTTTTGCAGCACTACATCTACAAGGCCGGGCCTTGTTACGACAACCCAATGGGGTGCTCGCCTGAATTCTCAAATACTCCAAACCACGTGCACGTGGCAATCCAAACACCCGCATACTTTTTCATTGCCATTTCCGAGATTTTGGCCTCCATTACTGGTTTGGAGTATGCCTACACTAAGGCCCCAGTCTCGATGAAATCGTTTATCATGTCTTTGTTCTTGGTCACAAACGCCTTTGGGTCTGCGCTCGGTATTGCCCTTTCGCCAACGTCGGAAAACCCTAAGTTTGTGTGGACGTTTACTGGGTTGGCCATTGCCTGTTTCATTGCCGGATGGTGCTTCTGGTTCTGTTTCAGCCACTACAACGCCAAGGAAGACGAGTTGAACATGTTGGACTATACCGAAGAGAAGAATACTTTCGATAACCTCGCACCTGTATCTTCGTTGGCGGTCTCTGCCAGGTCTATCCGATAAATTTGGGTCAGTCGGATTTGGGCCAGATAATAAGCAGGCATATCTTATGATGAGCTACCCATGAATACTATGTATATTCTCATACTTGATGCTACGATGATACGTGAGAAACTGTAGATTCTGGATGTAGGTTTTGCCAATTGGTTGAAATGAGGGCTCTCGGTAGAAGCGTGAGCTAGCCAAAATAAAAAAAAAATGTAAAGAGCAACTTTTTGCTCCTTGTCTCGAAGCTCTTCAACAGGAGCGGGACTCATTTAGGATTTAGTTACACCATCTGATCCAAATCAATTCATCAAATGAGCGCTATTATGAGCTGCATCAAAGCATGTTTCAAAAATTTCTATTACTTCACAAATCTGGAGACTGGAGTATTTTTCTTGAGGCCGAGATTTAATGTAGGTGATCATGCCGAATCTGGCTCCAACCGAACGTTGCTCACCATATCTGCCTAATCGTATATAATGCATGGCTTTCTCACATTGATGTGATGCAATGCGAGATCGCTTTTGGCGTTCTTGGCGCTTACGTATCACTTGAGACCGTCAGAGTCACGCGGGCTGAAGAGAAGCAATGCAGGCCAAGAAATTATCCATGGGTCCGAATGCCAAGGCATTGGAGCTTACTGGAGGAATGTTGAATAAACGGGTCACGTGACGATACGAACGCCGTGGAACAGTCGTGTGACTTTACAAATTCTCTAGGCCCTAATTAGTTTTTTTAGTTCAGCCGTGCTCGCAACATCAAAACAACTCGAAGTAGATTATTCTTACGATGAGAGGTGCCCCCTTCTCGATACTAAAACAAATCAGTTCACGAAATCGTGTGAACATTTTCTGATTTTTGCTCGAGGCTCTTTTAAATATTTGCGCAAGTGAAGTTTAAACACTAGAATGGCAAGTGTTCAGAAATTTTCGCCCGGGCCTCCCCGCTAGCTGCAGGCGGTTACTTGCATGAAGCCGACTGAAATGCCAAGGCCCGAATTTTCCAGACCTGGCAATTTTCAAAATTGAGAGGCCTTTTTTATACGTTTTATTTCGAAAAAGAGAACTTTTAGAAAAAATGATATTTCGGTCCAAAAGCAAGATCATTTACTAATTGAAAGCGTCTGTTAATGGGTCCTCCTCCTTGAGAAAATGTCCTGTTTGACATTAATGAAACGAAGTTGTTCATTCAGCCGCGTCTGTTTGTTATTGAGCTCCCTGATGACACATTTGACAGTAAATTTAGCAGCTTTGGAATCTTAATCAGAACTAGAAGTACGCTTAGAGCCTCGGCTCAATGTGTGATCCCGTTGTGGACACCAAAACAAACTTCTTGCTGCTTCCCTAGAAACACCAAGAATTTGTGAGAGCGACAAATCCGTGATTAACTGACATGCTTCCCAACTGACTTGAAGGCGTCTTTATGAGCGTGCAGGAAAATACCAAGAAAATGCCTGAATACTTTGGTAATGCAGCAAGGCAAAAGGGCAGGAGACGTCTTATCGTGTCGCCCCACTAACTGAAAGAAGATAAGAGCACCCGATGCCGCATCCACTACCGTTTGCTTCACTTTTTTGACCTCTTATATAAATCGTTTCTCACTTTTCTCTCATTTTGTCTGGGCTAATTCACCCATCTATTTTACTGAAACACTGACTCCAATGACCAAAGCTGACGAACAATTGTCTGACACAAACGTCAAGTTGAAAAGACAGGATTACGTCAACAACACTGAATTGGCGGCCTCAGAGTGGGGAAACTCGGAATTGGAGGCGTTGCCAAGCGATGATGATGGTAGAGAGCCGACTGCAGAGGAAATGAAGTCTTTGAGGCATGTATCTGAAAGGATTCCTCTTTCATGCTGGCTAGTGGCCATAGTAGAGCTAGCAGAGAGATTTGCCTATTACGGCTTGTCCACGCCATTCCAAAACTACATGCAAAATGGCCCAAACGATACTCCAAAGGGAGTTCTCGGCTTGCAAAGTCAAGGTGCCACTGCGTTGTCGTACTTCTGGCAGTTCTGGTGTTACATCACTCCAATTCTTGGTGCTTGGATAGCAGACACGTATTTGGGCAAGTATAACACGATTTGCGTATTCTGTGTGATCTATTTGCTAGGCATCTTGCTCTTGTTTATTACTTCTTTGCCGTCTGTGGCCTCGCACAACGTCTCTTTGGGTGGATTTATCGCTTCCATCATCATCATCGGTCTCGGCACAGGCGGAGTGAAATCTAACGTATCCCCATTAATTGCGGACCAAATCCCAAAGACAAGGCCCATTGTCAAGGTGTTGAAAAATGGGGAACGGGTCATTCAAGACCCAAACATCACCATCCAAAACGTGTTTATGTTTTTCTACCTCATGATCAACGTGGGCTCCATGTCAGTGATAGCCACCACCTTTTTAGAAAAGCATTATGGTTTCTGGGCCGGGTACTTGTTGCCGCTTTGCTTCTTTGTGATTACACTTGTGGTGTTATTTGCTGGAAAAAACCAATACGTGAAAGTCCCTGTCTCCGAAAAAGTGATTGCGAAGTCATTCAAGATCTCGTGGCTTGCCCTTACCAATAAGTCTCGGTTTGATGCCGCAAGACCGTCCGTTCACCCCGAAGCTAACTTCCCATGGACCGAGAAGTTCGTGGACGAGGTCGTCAGAGCCTTCTACGCCTGTAAAGTGTTCATTTTTTATCCTGTCTACTGGGTGGTCTACGGACAAATGATCAACAACTTCATCACTCAAGCCGGGCAAATGGAGTTGCACGGATTGCCCAACGATGTGTTGCAGGCCATCAACTCGATATCCATCATTGTCTTCATCCCAATTTTCGAAAGGTTTGTTTACCCTTTCGTCAGAAGATTCACTCCTTTCAAAGCCATCACAAGAATCTTTTGGGGGTTCATGTTTGGCTCTGTCGCCATGGTCTACGCCGCCGTTTTGCAGCATTTCATTTACAAGGCGGGACCTTGTTACAACAACCCAATGGGCTGTGCACCAGAGTACTCAAACACTCCAAACCACGTCCATGTGGCCATACAGGCGCCAGCGTATTTTTTCATTGCGATTTCCGAGATTTTGGCCTCTATTACTGGGTTGGAATACGCTTATACCAAGGCCCCAGTATCGATGAAATCGTTCATCATGTCTTTATTCTTGGTCACCAACGCCTTTGGCGCAGCACTTGGAATCGCTGTTTCCCCAACCTCCAAAAACCCTAAGTTTGTGTGGGCATTCACGGGCTTGGCCGTGGCATGCTTTATCGCTGGCTGTTGTTTCTGGCTCTGTTTCAGGCATTATAACGCGAAGGAGGATGAGTTGAATCAGTTGGATTACGTGGACGAGAAGGATACGTTTGACAATCTTGCGCCAGTCTCCTCGTTGGCTGTTTCCGCAAGATCGATCAAGTAGACGAGCTCGTGAATTCACCACCCTCTTGTGAAGTTCATTGAGCCAGAACTTAGTACGTATTCGATTGGTTAGATTTTTTTACGAGATATGAAATTGAGAAATTGCATTTGTAGGTTTAAATTTCAGGAATATTCAAACCTTGATAACCAAGGGTCTAGAAATCGGGTAGATGTCAAAGTCAGAACGGGGAAGTGGTCCTTCGGTTATATTATCTCTGTTTATTGTTTGTTTCTCCAACCACACAGAGAAAAAGCCTGTATCAAAATGAGAAGGTTATTTCTGAGTCCGCCACTGAAAAGACAAAAAGAAAAAAAAAACTATTTGAAAGCTGACTTTTCCCCCAGATAGATTTATGCCTTATTGGTGTATAGAAGGCTTCCATGTCACAAATTTAGGCACTTTTACGCTTACAATGTCGGTACTCTCGAAACGTGGAGGCTTTCAGCTTGTCTTCTCGATTCGTGAGACTTGACGCACCACTTTGCATCGAAATCGTACATGTCGACCCGCCAAAGACTGAATACAAGGGGGTTTAAGTGACGAATATCTCGAGTAAGATTCTAGTTTTCATCGACCTTCGATCTTTAGTTTGGGCTTGGGAAATGAGCCGCTCTATATTTCAGAGATCACGTTTATGTACAACGATGAAAAGGCGGGCGCTCTCTGACTCAAATATCAGCAAATGATACAAGCTGAGACTCATAAACAGGCTGCAAAATATCAACAGTACGTATAAAAGCAATCAATGATTAAATGCAAGACGTGATCTCTGAACAGAATACCTGGTATATATGTCGAGACATAGATGGGCTTCATAATAGTTTTTGTCATCTTTTCCTCTCTTTGGATTTGATAAAGTCAGATCGGTTATTGCGTGCAAGCGCAAGTTTGGATTGATTGACCACCCCGCGGGAACAAAATCGAGAAGAAGCCTTTCAGGCTAATAAAAACAAACTGATCAGAAAAATGAGTGTTTTCTGATTCTTTACATTGTCTTCACTGAGAAAAAGCCATACAATATTCCACGGAGAATCTGAGCCAGGTCAGCCTTTAAGATTTGGCATACGCGAGGCTTTAGGAAATGTGAAGAAACAATTGGGGCTTAAGTTGATTGGGTTGGTTTGTATGAGAAGAAACCGCATGAGTATGATTTGAATCCCGCAAATTCAGTGCAAGAATTGCTGATCAACGCTTTTTTGAGGGTTTTGCTGCGTTGAAATCATGAGATATTTAATCCCGTGCTTATTATTTTACACATGTGCAATGTTTGACATTAGTACGTGTGTATTTTTTTTAATTAAAGGGTGTAAAACGCTCGCAATTATTGGAGTTAATGAACAGGACAATTTCCTTCAAAATTTATCAGGAATCGAAAATTCAGGGCTCGATTCAAAAAATCAGATTCATCTCTATCATAAAAAATCAGACATCTCGAATACTCCAATTGTCATGGATACAATGAAAACGGTTCTTTATCCATGGCCTTCGCCCCTTTCATCTCACACCCTGCCTTTCTTAAGCGAGACTCTATCAAGTTCTCCCCATGCTGTGTCCTGCATCCCACCACACAAGAACGCGTCTTGGCTGAAAATCCATCTGAGTCTCTTAACCTCACATCAAAGTGCAACTCTAGGCCGCCACATTTCTGGGTTCAAAGACGAATTCCCCCTCAAGTTTCATTCTCCGCGCTACTTTGGCCCCTGCGTCACGTCACTCGCCCCTTTTTATGGAGTTTACCCAGCCCACCCAGGCGACTCAGCCCACGCAACAGGCGGCCTTCTCACAAACCCAGGAGGCCCAAGATGCGAACCAGATCTGCCGCCTTATCTGTGCCACGGGCCAGTACCAGTACTTTGATTTGAATAAGGCAAAAGCGACACGCACGCCCGTGGCTGCAAATAAAAAAACCTGGCTTTTTGGCCGCAACAGCGAGTGTGACGTCGTGCTTTCGACGTGCTCGCGTCTTTCCAACAAGCACTTTCTGCTATGGCTTAGTATGAACGACGATACCTTGTGGATCCAAGATACCTCGACCAATGGCACATACCTCAACGGGAGCCGGCTTGTCAAGGGTCTGAACTATATTGTAAGCCAGGGGGACGAGATCTCAGTCGGTGTAGGGATCCCTAAAGATGTGATCAAGTTTGTGGTGCTTTTCGCCGACAAGTACAACCCGCTGAACTCGGCAAACTCGCTGGTGATCAAGGACGAGGGCATTTACAAGGACTTCATAGTGAAGAACGAGACCATCGGCCAGGGCGCGTTTGCCACGGTGAAAAAAGTCATTGAACGGAAAACAGGCGACTCGTATGCGGTGAAAATCATTAACCGCCGGCGTGCGATCCAGGCAGGTGGCAGGGGTGCCATGGCAGGCGTAAACCGCGAGCTCGATATCCTCCGAAAGCTTGATCACCCCAATATTGTGCGGCTCAAAAGCTTCTATGAAGATATCGAGAACTATTACTTGGTCATGGAACTTGTGCCTGGCGGCGACCTCATGGACTTTGTTGCAGCAAACGGCGCGATTGGAGAAGACGCCACGCAGGTGATCACCAAACAGATCTTGGACGGGATCGCATATGTGCACAAACTAGGGATTTCTCATCGAGACTTGAAACCAGACAATATCTTAATCATGCAAGACGACCCGATTGTGGTGAAAATCACGGATTTCGGGCTCGCGAAGTTTAGTGACAACGCCACGTTCATGAAGACGTTCTGTGGCACGCTCGCCTACGTGGCCCCTGAAGTGATCACGGGAAAATACGACCTGCAGCAGTCCCAAGACCCAGACAACAATTACAGCAACTTGGTCGATATCTGGTCACTTGGGTGCCTTGTGTATGTGCTTTTGACTTCTCACCTTCCGTTTAACGGCAAGACGCAGGCACAAATGTTTCAAAAAATCAAGCTGGGCGAGTTTCTTGAGTCGCCGCTTGCCTCTTACAATGTGTCTGCCGCCGGGCGAGACTTTCTTCGCTGTTGCTTGCTCGTGGATCCAAGTTGCCGCTTTAACGCAGAGCTGGCACTAAAACACCCCTGGCTAGCTGAAGTCGAGGGGTGTACTCAGGACCCTGAGTCTCAGTCGCTGCAAATAGGACTGCTGCAAAAAGGACTGCTGCAAAAAGTGCTCAGTCTCTCACAGCTGACGTCTCAGCAGTCACGCAAAATCGAGCACGGGATTCACATCAGCGCCTCCAGCAAGTTGGATGACGACATGATGCTGCGGGCGCTCGACCGAGATAACGGCCGGCGCAAAAACAGCAGGGCCAACGCCGAGTTCAAGGTCCCTAAACGCGTGGTCCCGCTTCCACAACTGCAGCCGGCTGCAAATGTGCCACCCAACGGAGACACGGAGGTGAAAAAAGCAAAGGTCGGTGCTATTGACGCCGACTCTGATCCAATAGACGAAAATAACGTGCTCAGTGTCAAAAACAGAGTCCAGCTGCTCAGTGTAAACGAGGCACCGAGCGATATGTCTCTGCCTCCTAAACCAAGGGACTTGTTTCTCACGCTAGCGCCTCTAGAGAACTCATTCAGTCGTGAACCTATCTATGTGCGACAGGGCGTGAATCCTTATGCCATTGGACGTAATGAGGCGTGCGATACCTTCATAAACGACGACCGGATGTCGAAAATACATTGCCTCATTCACCGCAAACGGCATCCGATGGAAGGCTCTTCGATTTTTGAGAGCCCGGCGCATTGCTTAGAGGATCTCTGGCTCTTGGACTTCAGCACAAACTTCTGCCACGTGAATGGCGTTCGCGTGGGAAAGTATAAGAAGGTGCAGTTGTTCAATGGAGACCGCGTTGACTTGTTTGTGGATGATACAATCCACCAACTGTTGAGCTTCACGTTGCAGATCAGCGATACCACTGGACTCTTTAACGGCGGAGAGAAGAACAAAGATGCCGGCGCGTTCGTGAAGGTGATCCGTTTCGACGCGTCTGACGAAAAACTCCGACCCTCACTCGTGCCCGAGCTCTCGCACCAAACCGAAGGCACTCTGGCGTCATCTTCCGATGACAATAACATCAAGGGCTCGATTGCTGGGTACGGCGGAAACTTCAACTCGCTGCTCCGGCAAAAAAGAAAAATGCAAGATGACACACGCAGTAGCCCACTGAAGCCGCTGACGTCCAAAAGGGCGCATTTGCAAAGCGGCCAAGCTCGTCCTACCAACTCCTGGGGATGAGCTTTAGACCCAACACAGTTAACGATTAGACGCTACACGATACCAGACCCCCCGCTCGATATAATCGAGATATATACAAACGGGCACAGATATAGCTTACTCCCACCTGTCTGAATTATACCCGCGCCTTACTTAGAAACCATTTGTCAAATTTATATATCGACCTTCAAGAACTCATAACTAATAGAACTAAACTTCGACACATATAATCAGATTTCAAGACACAGTAATGAAATAGAGAGTTCACAACAGATAAACTCACAGTGAAAAATCAATGGGTAGCGTTCCTGGTAGGGCTTAAATCGAACTCACGGGCCCGAGCGGGTGCATTGTTCTCTTTGTCTGAGAGTGCTCGAGTCGGGCCAGAAAGACTAGGCCGTTTTAAAAAATCAGACGACGAGGTGGAGCCCGAGTCCACAAGCCGGCGCAATTTTGATGTCTTTGTGAGACTGTGGATGATATGATCCTTATCTTTCAAAGTTTCTTTGAGCTGCCAAATCTCCTCCTCTTGCTCTTTCAACAATTCTTGCAATTGAGAATCTGAAGGAGGCCTGGCCGCTGCTGGTTTTTGCAGCGCAGCGATCTTCAAGTGTGCTGCGCGAAGCTGCCTCTCGAGATGGGAGATGTAGCCCTTGTGCTCCTCCATTTCGTAGTTGACTCGATTATAGAATTCCTCTAAATTCGACATCATCATCTGCGGCAGACCCTTTTCAATGTCGACGCCAAGGATATCGTTTAGAGCGTCGTTTCTTAGCAAGATCGTCTCTGTTTTCTGCAAATCGTTCAAGCGGTTCAAGTGTTCGATTCGCTCGCTTTGAACCCGAACTTCCGCCTCGAGTTCAGCCACCACCGATCGGTCGACGTGGGAATCGCTCGGACTTCTCAAAGACACATCTGAAAGAGTTGGCAGCAGGCTCAGTTTGAGAGAATCGAGTTCCCGTTTCTGTGAAGAGACTGTCTGGCGTAACTCTTCAATAAGGCGAGCCGAATCTTGATCCGAAAGCGCCAGTTTTCGGTTCTTCGACACGTCCATGACGATGTCTTTTGCACGTGCTGCAAATCGTAGCGTATTGCTGGTTTCGGTGACTACCTGCTGATCGGCAGAGTTCAGGCTTGCTCCGAGATGAACCGTGCACAAAATAGAGATAAGTGACAGGCCAGAGAGCGCAGGCTGGAGGAGCCGCGTAAGTTTTGAGTCTCGGTACGGGATATGCTCGATTCCGGACACAGACCCCGATGTCAGCACGAGCGAGAGTTTGTTGATCACTGTGGAAAGCGCAAGTAGCGACTTGTTGATGAAAGCACCCTCTTTTCTGCGCTCGGCGCTTGAAGTGGCTCTTTCAGATCCGGCCAAGTCACATAATGAGAGTGTGCATCGGACCTCAGTGCTTTCTACAGTGTCTATAGTATGCAACCGGAGCTGCAAAATGGCATGTGACCTGGACGAGCGGGCGTTGTAGTCGGTGGCACTGGTCTTTCGCTTTGTGTCGCCTGTTTTGATGAGCTGGAGAAGGTGTTCTTTCGAAAGGACTGTGGGAGAGCAGATCCCGACAATGCGAGTGCCGTATTCCGGGTCGTCCCGGATCTTAAGGTCCAGCAGCAGACCCACAGACATCAGACTCAGACTCTGGCTCATGTAAAGATTCAGGTGCAGGCCCAGAAACTGATTCAGACTCAGGTGCATGCTCAGAGACAGCAGGAGAGGGGCTTGACTGAGCAAGTCGACGATCTTCTCATTATAGATCTCCACATACGATGCCGTGAGCGTATACTTTTTATTAGCGTCCAGGGAGTCAATCTCGCGGAAAATGTCGTCGATGGCAAGCCTCACAAAGCCCGGGTCGTGGTCCTCGCCCCGCATCGAGTATGTTTTCCCCAGGCCGGTCATTCCATACGCAAATAACGTACAGTTGAACCCGTCATGGAGAAAGCTCCGCACGAGGTGGGCACACGCCTTGTCGTAGACAGCGGCGTTGGACACGGCACGTGACGCCAGAAACACGTTGTCGAACGCGTACACCGACGCGTCCGCGTTGTTTGTGATTGTGTTGGCCGCCTCGTCAATGTGCCAGTGCGGAGGCCGCGCCAGCGCCAGACTCGAGCGCGGGTTGGGCCGGATGCTCACTTTTATCGTGCCCGTGTATGCCTCTGGGCGGTTCATTGGCGTCAGAGGACGCGTGCCAAGAGACGAGCCCGGGCGAGACCGGGTGCCTTGGAATTTCGGCAGCTGGGGCCGGAAGCCACGTGACGACGGCGGCCGGATCAAGTCGGCGTTGGACGTCCGGCGTCCTAGCAGCGGCGTAGTGCGTCCACTTGAGGAGGAGAGTGACGAGCTTGAGCGCATAGTAGTGAGGTGAGAAAACGAGAGGTGGGGTAGGTTGAAAGAGCCTCTTGTAGGATTTCAAAGAGCTTTGTTGATTTCAAAA